>CAMRHE010001016.1:0-271788 GCA_947044405.1 Leptodactylus fallax
GCTGCATGGGCGTGATGGTTGTAATCCTCCTGTTGTCTCCTACGAACCTCATCCATGCGCGTTTCAACTATCTCTTTAGCTTCCTCCATACGTCGGCGGTGTTCAACAACCCAGTCTGTTATGGGTAGTGGATTGATGGTGTCAGGGACCTTCACACCAAGGGTTAAGTCTGAAGGAAGTTGACCTTGTCTTCCAAACATTAGATAAAATGGTGCGTATCCCGTAGATGTTTGGGGTGTGTTGTTGTAAATATAGGCCAAGTCCTTGATACGCTCAGGCCACTCAACACCAGGTGTAACTGCGGCTGTTCTTAGCATGCCGATGATCACTTGATTTGCCTTCTCGCACATACCATTCCCTTGAGGGTGATACGCTGTGGTTCGCAACTTCTTGCAGTCTTGGAACTGACACAGCTCACGGAACAATTGGGATTCAAACGCCGATCCACGGTCGGTGAGGATATGCTCAGGACAACCGTAATGGCGGACAAACTCTGCGTAGAAGGTCTCAGCCGTAGTTCTTGCTGTAAGATCTCTGACAGGCACGATGACAAGGAACTTGGAGAAATGATCCACCATCGTCAGAGCGTTGCTGTAGCCGGAACGTGTGGGACCCAACTTCACATGGTCCAGAGCAACAATTTCACACGGCTTTTGAGTCTTAATTGGATGTAGAGGGGCCTTCTGATCTCTTCGACCTTCCTTGGTGATACTACAGGCGGGACACTCTCGGCACCAACTCTCAATGTCACTCCTCATCCCAACCCAATAGAAGCGACGACGGATGGTAGCTTCGGTCTTTTGTACCCCGAAGTGACCGGATCTGTCATGATACGCCTCAAGTATCATCTGTGCGTCTCTTCTTGGTACGAGGATCTGATGAAGCCTTTCACCTGTGACAGGATCAAGAGTGTTTCTAAGTAGAAGACCTCGTTGGACAAACAGGCGCTTCCTCTGTCGCCAAAGGCGTTTAATTCCACGTCATGAAGACCTCTCTTTACACGGGTTGGTATTCTTCCTGTAAGCAGGAAATCTGACAATTCTCCTAAAACTCTGCTCTCTTCTTGGAACGTTTTCCACAGAGATGGCTCCTGGAGGGATTCGGCAGCTGTTTTCGCCAGAGATTCTCCTTCTACAGGGACACCAATAGCAACCTGTTGGGCAAACTTGTTGTAGAATGGTGGCATCTCCACCTCTTCCCAGATGTCTTCTCAGGGTGGTTCTTCTCCCACAGGCAACTTTGAGAGTGCATCAGCGTTAGCGTTGGACTTGCCACTGCGATACTTGACAGAGAACTTGTAATTCGCGAGTCTTGAGGCCCACCGTTGTTCAAGGGCTCCCAGTCGAGCAGTGTCCAGATGCGCCAACGGATTGTTATCTGTGTACACGGTAAAGGGTGTGGCAGCCAGGTAGTCTTTAAACTTCTCTGTCACGGCCCAGACAAGCGCCAGAAGTTTGAGTTTGAAAGAACTATAGTTCTGGTCGTTCTTCTCCGCGCCTCTCAGACTCCTGCTGGCGTAGGCGATGACTCGCTCTTTGTTGTCCTGAACCTGGGACAACACTGCACCCAAACCTTGGTGACTTGCATCTGTGTACAAGCGGAATGGCTGACTGTAGTCGGGATAGGCTAGAATTGGTGGTTGCGTCAGAAGTGCTTTAAGCGCTTGAAAGGCTTCCTCTTGACGCGCTGTCCAGTCTACTGGAAGCTTTTGGTTGTAGTTTTCTCTGGGACAACCGCGCAACAACTCGTTCAGAGGCTCGGCTACTTGGGCGAAGTGTGGTATGAAACGCCGGTAGTAACCTGCGAATCCAAGGAAGCTTCGGACTTCTTTGACGGTAGTCAGTCTTCGCCAGTTCTGGACTGCAGTGATCTTTTCAGGATCAGGTTGGACGCCTTGTGCGCTCACGACATGCCCAAGGTAGTGAACTAGGGGTTTCAACAGGTAGCACTTGGAGGGCTTCACCTTTAGGCCGTGCTGTATAAGTACCTTGAATACCTTGGACAGGTGACGAAGGTGTTCTTGGTATGTCCGGGAGAATACAATAACATCGTCCAGGTACAGTAGCACACTCTGGAAATTCTCATGGCCGAGGCACCTCTCCATAAGCCGTTGGAATGTGGCTGGGGCATTACATAGCCCAAATGGCATACTATTGAATTCAAAGAGTCCCATCGGGGTCGTAAACGCAGTCTTTTCACGATCTTCAGGCGCCATAGGGACTTGCCAGTATCCACTGGTTAAGTCCAGGGTCGAGAAACAGGTAGCTGATCCCAAAGCCGTTAGAGATTCCTCAATCCGCGGCAATGGGTATGCATCTTTGTGCGTGACGTTGTTGAGTTTACGATAGTCCACACAAAATCGTAGGGTTCCGTCTTTCTTCTTGACAAGGACTAGCGGGGCTGCCCAGGGGCTGTTACTCTCCCGGATGACATCAGCACCTCGCATCTCTCGGATCAACTTTTTCACCGGTTGGTACATCGCGGGTGGTATTGGACGGTGACGCTCCTTGATTGGATGGTGGTCGCCAGTCAGAATGCGATGTTGTATGGTCGTGGTCTTACCAAAGTCCAATGGGTGTTTGCTAAATGCCTGTTGGTAATGCTTGGCCACATTGTGAACCCCATTGATGTGCTCTATAGGGGTATTGGCGTCTCCCACGTTCAATTCATCCCACCAGGACTTCGTGGCTCCATTCTGAATGTTCTCAGCAGCTTGGGTGGAACGCTGTGTGGCGGTAGAATCACCAGAGAGAATGTCTTCTGGTGCTAACCGGTGTAGCAGGGCCACAGAGTGGAACTTGTGGAGGTTCACGGGAGCATCGCCCAAGTTGACTAAGCGGACAGGAACACGTCCATTGGAAACTGTGACAAGGCTGCGGGCAGCCATGACAAGTGGTTGGCCGTCTACCTGTATGGGTTGTAGCAAGGCCTCGTAGTCCTGATTTTCTATGCCCGGACGGGCACGGCACCACACCATAGTTTCTGTTCCAGGCTGTAGGGTTACTGGACGGGTATCTTGGATCCGGACTCGACCAATTTCACCTTGTTTGTTGGCGAACTTGTGCTGGGCATTGAGTACACGAATGGCCCGCTGAATGGTCTGCTGGTCACTGGGAGAAGCTGTAAGGAGAGAGGCTTGCAAGGCATCCAACACTTCTGCAAAGCAATGGCGTAAAACATTCATGCCTAATATTACAACTGCAAACCTATCATCCTCTACATCAGTGACAATTACACCCTGTCTAGGCAGTTTCAAGTCCCCAATCTGGATAGTGGGTTCCCAATAACCCTGCTGTGGTATGGGCTGTCCATTGCTGGCACACAGATTTATCCATGTGTCAGGTGTTCTATTCAACACACATAAGTCCCAATGTTCAAGGAACACCTGCTTGCGCAGGGTTGTTACCTGAGATCCAGTGTCCACCAACGCTGTCAGAGGGACGCCGTTCACCCGGATTGTGATGTGTGGGCAGGCTGAGACGAAGCGTGACAATGGCACTGAAGATTCACCTGGGCCCTTCTTCTTTCCTCCCGAGGGGCGGCCCACGGCCTCGGGGGTGGCCCGTTTAACTGAAAACACTGAGGCCTGGTGTGTCCATATCTATGGCAATAGGTACAGTATGGCCTCTCACTCTGTGGAGATTTCACTGAAGACGGACGTCTGGGTGGCGACTCAGGTGAGATGTTGAGACTTCGCAAAGGATCACTGGACGATGAAGACGGCTGGGTCAGACGATCTAGACGGACGGTGATCTGTTCCATGGCACGGGTCAGATGATCCACTCGGGCCAGAAGGTCATCTCTGGAGTCTGCTGGTGTAGTCTGCGCAGTTTGGGCAGAAGGTGAGGTACCCAGAGGTAGTGGCAGGACAACTGGAGCAATGCTTGTTGAGGGTCCAGGTGAGGGAGCACAGATGACTGGGCTCGGCTGGGGCTGCTCCTGTCCCAAGACCTGGATGGCAAGGGCCTTGAAGTCAGCAAACGTGATGCTGGGATGTTGTGCAGCAAGCATTCGCAACTGACTCTGGAGCAATGTGGTACCCGCCCCTTCTATGAAGCGGTCAAGCAAGATTTTATCAGAGTCCACATTTTCACGTGGATCCACTTGCACCACAGCTCTGAACGCCTCTTGGAGGGATAAAGCATAGTCCCGCAGGGTCTCACCAGGTAGTTGTCGTCTGGAAAAGAAGCGCATCTTTACCTCGGAGACAGATCGCACGTCAAAGTTCACCTGGAGTTTGTCCAGAATTTGCCCAGGGGTTCTTTTGTCAGAGGCAGGCCAGGATTTGACCTCCCTAGCTGCAGCACCCTCAAGCTGGCCCAGCAGGATCTGTATCTGCTGTTCTGTATTCAGAGGATAGAACTGGAAGAGAGACAGCATCTTCTCACGAAAGTCCCTGAGGGTATGCGCCTCCCCTTTGTAGCACGGCAGCCATGGTGCGCCAGGGTAAAATGGCATGGAGAATGGTAGGCTGCTCGCCATGGGCACTGCTGGATCACTAGAAACAGATGGCACAATGTCACTTTGCTCAGTCATGTTGTTTGCAGGTATGACTGAAATTAGGTCGCCGTCTCTTTAAGAAACTCAACTGCTTGCTGGCAGGGAATGGAGACTACAACTTGGAATGCTGTCCCTTTAAGAATGCTGTAGCTATTAACAGAGTCACTGTGATGCAGGCTGACGGTGTGCTCCCCCTCTTTAATGGTGGCACTCCCCACGGACACTGTACACGGAAAACACTCGCTGGGGCCGTGGGAGGACTGAAGACAAGGACAGGGAGGCACAGTACTCACTGACAGCAACTGCAGCGTGGACCAGAGATCAGCGGTGCACAGCAGGGACGGTGATGCGGCACCGGAGAGTCAGAAATGGCGCTGGCACGTTCGCCTTTCACTTTCTTGTATGGGTGCGCTGGAGCATTGCGCTCAGCATTCTGGGCTCTCCTAAGATGGCGGCAGATGGGTCTCCTGGCCTCATGGGCAGTGCTAAAAATCTCCCGCACTTTTGCAAGGTACAGTTAACCCTTTGTGGGCGCTCTTACACAGCGATGTGGCGCAGCAAACAAGTCCTGGGCGTTTTAACTCTTCCAGGGCTGTAACACACTGAGAGGACAGTCTTTAGGGCTTACTTCAGGGGTATAGGGCTCCCCCTCTTTGTGGCAAGCACTCTCAGGGAATAAACTTGATCTTAGCAAAGTCCACAATAAAGACCGATGCTCTGGAGACAATTTGGCGCACTTTTCGTGGCGACTTTCTCAAAATGGCACACACCCGTATCCTGTTCGTGACGCCAGTTTTTCTTGCGGTGACCAGATGGAAGGTAACGCTGCAGTGGGGATTGTGGGGTGCAAACAGCGCAGACTTGTCACGGTCTCTGGGCACGAGGGCGCAGCGCTGGTGCTGTCCCACGTTACCACCACTGGTACCGGTGATGAGGGGGCTGCACAAATGTTGGTGGTGATTGTTCCCCCGGGGCGCTTCCCCTATACTGTGCCGACTGGTGGTGTTTGGGGCGCCCTGATGTTGTCGGTGCAGAGTCAGACACAGAAACGGTTGTAAAGTTGAACTTTTACTTCCATGGGTGTGGAGGCACAAATGCTTAAACAGTTTCAGTACACAACAACGGGGTACGCCTGGTGACACAGCAAAGTCCTGGGGTGCAGGGTAGACTTGATGAAAGGTGTTCCTAGCCCCTTATATTTCAGTGTTACAGCCCTAAGGTGCGTCTGGGCTCCTATTTGGCTCATAGGAGGATGCCCACCATGATACTAGTACATAATATTCCCCACTCACGTTATGTGGTCCTGATAGCTCAGAGTTTCGGGGTGCAATAGCCAGGGTGGCAGGATATTCCACAGGTCTGGCCTTGGCCCCTGGATCCTGTGATACTTGCTATGGAGCACGTGTTCCAGAATGTTCTCTCCACAGTCTCATGCTGACAAGATAATGATGCCTGACTTCCTTCAGGGCGATGGCTAGGCAGACAGGGGACAGGATCTTCTGAATAGCTGGAGTATGTCAGCTCTCCAACCTTTCTGGGCCTGTCTAGGACTTGAGATTCCTGCAATAAACTCACTGCTTTCTTCACAGGACATCACACTTATCTCCTCACCTCCTCCTCCTAACACTCCACACTTCTAACTCCTCACAGGCAGGACCTTCCTGCAGGGGTGTTACCATGGGGACCCAGTGATCAGCTGACTCCTCCCCTTTTCCCAGGCGATGTCCTCCCATTGGACATTTGGTTACTATTCCATCCTATGGGAGGTGTAATGCATGTGTGAGGCTCACTAGGTGGCGCTGTGTTGTGTGAGACTCAGGACCCCCTGCTATGTCACACAGGCTATGAAGCAACAGGAAATAATACAATGCACAGAGATCACCCTCAGCCCAGCCATAGCCAGCTCTGGGATGCCACACAATGACCCAAAACACACATCAAAAAGCCCTAGAAAATGGTTTGAGAGAAAGCACTGGAGACTTGTAAAGTGGCAGCAATGAGTCCAGACCTGAATCCCATAGAACACCCAAGGAGAGATCTCACAATGGCAGTTTGGAGAAGGCGCCCTTCACATCTCAGGGACCTGGAGAAATTCCAGCAGAGCATTGGAAGAAACTCATTGATGGTTACCGGAAGCGGTTGTTCGCAGTTATTTTGTCTAAAGGTTGTGCTACCAAGTATTAGGCTGAGGGTGCCAATACTTTTGTTCGGCCCATTTTTGGAGTTTTGTGTAAAATGATCAATGATTTGACTTTTTTTTCATTCTCTTTTGTGTTTTTTCATTGCAAGCAAAATAAATGAAGATCTTATTACCAAAGCATTTGTGATTGCAATCATTTTCTGGAAGAAATTGAGTATTATCTGACAGAATTGCAGGGGTGCCAATACTTTTGGCCAACACTGTATCTGTATACTACCATATATACACGCTTCAGCTCTAGAAGCTTCTATCTGTATACTACTGTATATACACGCTCAGGCTCCGGCTCTAGAAGCTTCTATCTGTATACTACCGTATAGACACACGCTCCGGCTCTAGAGGCCTCTATCTGTATACTACCATATATACATGCTCAGGCTCCGTCTCTAGAAGCTTCTATCTGTATACTACTGTATATACACGCTCAGGCTTGGTCTAGCAGCTACATATAGCTTGATGTTACTCACCACATGGGTCCTGGTGGGCTTGTTCTTCATCCTTTCCTGGTGGTACTTCTTTGCTGATGGTCGATTCCTCTGATGTTTTCAATGATGTTTGACCTTAAAGAAAGATTTATTGCTGTGACAGTAGTATTTACTGAGTGTTATAGTAGAAATATGTGCCCACTGAGATGTAACCTCCAAACTGCCCCCGCTCACCTGGTCCGTGGCTGTATCTGATAAGACGCCATAACTACACTTGCAGATTCTGCCACATGACAGCCCACACACATACAACCATGCCTGGTTATAGTAGAAGGCAGTACTGCAGCAAAGCTATGGAGAGACATGGCCTGCACTCAGATACTACGTCACTCTGGTTACCTAAGACATCCATGAGAGGGAGCTGACTGGATACAGATGTATACAGACTGGCTGTGCAAACCCATAATCAATGAACGCACCCTATGGTGGCTGCAGGTAGTCATTTATTTATTTAGTCAGCAAACAGAGCCCCCCCTTATAGGTTTATTCTGAAGGGAATCCATGCTGAATCTACACCTAAAAATCAGGTGGTGGGCATGGACTATACTGATGGTGGAGATTATCGTGTAGGGGGGATAACTGTACTGTCAGTTACACGTACAATAAAACAGAACCCAGGGTGTTAATACTGAATGGGCTCAGAATTCATCCCTTCCCTCATATCCAGAGGGGAGGCTTCTAAAATGTTGTCTAAAACATTTATTGAATGACTTGTTGGGCCGGATCATAAACATTTGGAAGTGTTGGCAAAGTCCAATTCTGAAGGTGCAGGAGAGAGTTAAGACGTTCTCCACCCCAGAAGGAGACTAAATCGAAAAATTACCAGCGTGATCTCCAGCAAAAAAATACCAGCCTTACCTAAACCTAAATAATACCAGCGCGGTCTACAGCTAATGAATTGTGAGAAGGTAACAGGTTCTGGAAGGTCGCGGTGTCTCACCCAGATGTCTCACGTATGTATGGTAAGTGGGACTACAATACAGGTAACTGTAACAAAACCTCAGCTGTCAGAGGTGTCTTTTCTGTTGGTATGTAACAAGTTCTTAATCCTCAAGCACAGGTAGGATCTTGGCCTCAATAAAGGCTGTAAAGTCCTCAGTCCTGAGCAGTTCCTGAGGAGAGAGGCGGCGCCGGGTACTGTCCTAGCCTTCTATGCTGACCGTGCGGCTGAAGCTGTGTCTTCTGTGTAGTTAGTAGATCAGATGAGAAGGTTTTCTGTTATTGTTTTGCCTGAAAGTTAAGACTGATTTAGTTTTGCCAATTTTTGTAAAATAAACGTAGAAGGTAAAACCTGTAGAAACCTGATATTTGTGTCTGTCTCTGACTGACTGTGTCCGCGGCTGCTGCCACCGAGCCCATCCACCCACACAATGTCATCTACAGCTAAACAATACCAGGGGATCTCGGGCAAAAAATACCGGTGTGATCTACAGCTAACTAAAAAATAGTATCATTTAAAGCTAAAAATACCAGTAGATCTCCATTAAAAAACTCAGAGTGATCTAAAGCTATAAAATACCAGTGTGATCTACAGCTAATAAATACCAGAGAGATCTACAGCTAATAAATACCAGAGTGATCTATAGCTAATAAATACCAGAGTGATCTATAGCTAATAAATACCAGAGTGATCTACAGCTAATAAATACCAGAGTGATCTACATCTAATAAATACCAGAGTGATATACAGCTAATAAATACCAGAGTGATCTACATCTAATAAATAACAGAGTGATCTACAGCTAATAAATACCAGAATGATCTATAGCTAATAAATACCAGAGTGATCTATAGCTAATAAATACCAGAGTGATCTACAGCTAATAAATACCAGAGTGATCTACATCTAATAAATACCAGAGTGATCTACATCTAATAAATACCAGAGTGATCTACATCTAATAAATGCCAGAGTGATCTACAGCTAATAAATACCAGAGTGATCTATAGCTAATAAATACCAGAGTGATCTATAGCTAATAAATACCAGAGTGATCTATAGCTAATAAATACCAGAGTGATCTACATCTAATAAATACCAGAGTGATTTACAGCTAATAAATACCAGAGTGATCTATAGCTAATAAATACCAGAGTGATCTATAGCTAATAAATACCAGAGTGATCTACAGCTAATAAATACCAGAGTGATCTACAGCTAATAAATACCAGAGTGATCTACAGCTAATAAATACCAGAGTGATCTACATCTAATAAATACCAGAGTGATCTATAGCTAATAAATACCAGAGTGATCTACAGCTAATAAATACCAGAGTGATCTACATCTAATAAATACCAGAGTGATCTACAGCTAATAAATACCAGAGTGATCTATAGCTAATAAATACCAGAGTGATCTACAGCTAATAAATACCAGAGTGATCTACAGCTAATAAATACCAGAGTGATCTATAGCTAATAAACACCAGAGTGATCTATAGCTAATAAATACCAGAGTGATCTATAGCTAATAAATACCAGAGTGATCTACAGCTAATAAATACCAGTGATCTATAGCTAATAAATACCAGAGTGATCTACAGCGAATAAATACCAGAGTGATCTACAGCTAATAAATACCAGAGTGATCTATAGCTAATAAATACCAGAGTGATCTACAGCTAATAAATACCAGTGATCTATAGCTAATAAATACCAGAGTGATCTACAGCTAATAAATACCAGAGTGATCTACATCTAATAAATACCAGAGTGATCTATAGCTAATAAATACCAGTGATTTATAGCTAATAAATACCAGAGTGATCAATAGCTAATAAATACCAGAGTGATGTACATCTAATAAATACCAGAGTGATCTATAGCTAATAAATACCAGAGTGATCTACATCTAATAAATACCAGAGTGATCTATAGCTAATAAATACCAGAGTGATCTATAGCTAATAAATACCAGAGTGATCTACATCTAATAAATACCAGAGTGATCTATAGCTAATAAATACCAGAGTGATCTACAGCGAATAAATACCAGAGTGATCTACAGCTAATAAATACCAGAGTGATCTATAGCTAATAAATACCAGAGTGATCTACAGCTAATAAATACCAGTGATCTATAGCTAATAAATACCAGAGTGATCTATAGCTAATAAATACCAGAGTGATCTACATCTAATAAATACCAGAGTGATCTATAGCTAATAAATACCAGTGATTTATAGCTAATAAATACCAGAGTGATCAATAGCTAATAAATACCAGAGTGATGTACATCTAATAAATACCAGAGTGATCTATAGCTAATAAATACCAGAGTGATCTACATCTAATAAATACCAGAGTGATCTATAGCTAATAAATACCAGAGTGATCTATAGCTAATAAATACCAGAGTGATCTACATCTAATAAATACCAGAGTGATCTATAGCTAATAAATACCAGTGATTTATAGCTAATAAATACCAGAGTGATCAATAGCTAATAAATACCAGAGTGATGTACATCTAATAAATACCAGAGTGATCTATAGCTAATAAATACCAGAGTGATCTACATCTAATAAATACCAGAGTGATCTATAGCTAATAAATACCAGAGAGATCTACAGCTAATAAATACCAGATTGATCTAAATTTAATAAATACCAGAGTGATCTATAGCTAATAAATACCAGAGTGATCTACAGCTAATAAATACCAGATTGATCTACATCTAATAAATACCAGAGAGATCTATAGCTAATAAATACCAGAGTGATCTATAGCTAATAAATACCAGAGTGATCTACAGCTAATAAATACCAGAGTGATCTATAGCTAATAAATACCAGAGTGATCTATAGCTAATAAATACCAGAGTGATCTACATCTAATAAATACCAGAGTGATCTATAGCTAATAAATACCAGTGATTTATAGCTAATAAATACCAGAGTGATCAATAGCTAATAAATACCAGAGTGATGTACATCTAATAAATACCAGAGTGATCTATAGCTAATAAATACCAGAGTGATCTACATCTAATAAATACCAGAGTGATCTATAGCTAATAAATACCAGAGTGATCTATAGCTAATAAATACCAGAGTGATCTACATCTAATAAATACCAGAGTGATCTATAGCTAATAAATACCAGTGATTTATAGCTAATAAATACCAGAGTGATCAATAGCTAATAAATACCAGAGTGATGTACATCTAATAAATACCAGAGTGATCTATAGCTAATAAATACCAGAGTGATCTACATCTAATAAATACCAGAGTGATCTATAGCTAATAAATACCAGTGATTTATAGCTAATAAATACCAGAGTGATCAATAGCTAATAAATACCAGAGTGATCTATAGCTAATAAATACCAGAGTGATCTACATCTAATAAATACCAGAGTGATCTACAGCTAATAAATACCAGAGTGATCTATAGCTAATAAATACCAGAGTGATGTATAGCTAATAAATACCAGAGTGATCTACAGCTAATAAATACCAGAGTGATCTATAGTTAATAAATACCAGAGTGATCTACAGCTAATAAATAACAGAGTGATCTATAGTTAATAAATACCAGAGTGATCTACATCTAATAAATACCAGAGTGATCTACATCTAATAAATACCAGAGTGATCTATAGCTAATAAATACCATAGTGATCTATAGCTAATAAATACCATTGATTTATAGCTAATAAATACCAGAGTGATCTATAACTAATAAATACCAGAGTGATCTACATCTAATAAATACCAGAGTGATCTATAGCTAATAAATACCAGAGTGATCTACAGCTAATAAATACCAGAGTGATCTACATCTAATAAATACCAGTGTGATCTACAGCTAATAAATACCAGAATGATCTATAGCTAATAAATACCAGAGTGATCTACAGGTAATAAATACCAGAGTAATCTATAGCTAATAAATACCAGAGTGATCTACATCTAATAAATACCAGAGTGATCTATAGCTAATAAATACCAGTGATTTATAGCTAATAAATACCAGAGTGATCTACATCTAATAAATACCAGTGATCTATAGCTAATAAATACCAGAGTGATCTACAGCTAATAAATACCAGAGTGATCTATAGCTAATAAATACCAGAGTGATCTACAGCTAATAAATACCAGAGAGATCTACATCTAATAAATACCAGTGTGATCTACAGCTAATAAATACCAGAGTGATCTATAGCTAATAAATACCAGAGTGATCTATAGCTAATAAATACCAGAGTGATCTACAGCTAATAAATACCAGAGTGATCTACAGCTAATAAATACCAGAGTAATCTACAGCTAATAAATACCAGAGTGATCTACAGCTAATAAATACCAGAGTGATCTACAGCTAATAAATACCAGAGTGATCTATAGCTAATAAATACCAGAGTGATCTATAGCTAATAAATACCAGAGTGATCTACAGCTAATAAATACCAGTGATCTATAGCTAATAAATACCAGAGTGATCTATAGCTAATAAATCCCAGAGTGATCTATAGCTAATAAATACCATAGTGATCTATAGCTAATAAATCCCAGAGTGATCTATAGCTAATAAATACCAGAGTGATGTATAGCTAATAAATACCAGAGTGATCTACAGCTAATAAATACAAGAGTGATCTATAGCTAATAAATACCAGAGTGATCTACATCTAATAAATACCAGAGTGATCTATAGCTAATAAATACCATTGATTTATAGCTAATAAATACCAGAGTGATCTATAACTAATAAATACCAGAGTGATCTACATCTAATAAATACCAGAGTGATCTACATCTAATAAATACCAGAGTGATCTACAGGTAATAAATACCAGAGTGATCTACATCTAATAAATACCAGAGTGATCTACAGCTAATAAATACCAGAGTGATCTACATCTAATAAATACCAGTGTGATCTACAGCTAATAAATACCAGAGTGATCTATAGCTAATAAATACCAGAGTGATCTACAGGTAATAAATACCAGAGTGATCTATAGCTAATAAATACCAGAGTGATCTACATCTAATAAATACCAGAGTGATCTAAAGCTAATAAATACCAGAGTGATCTATAGCTAATAAATACCAGTGATTTATAGCTAATAAATACCAGAGTGATCTACATCTAATAAATACCAGTGATCTATAGCTAATAAATACCAGAGTGATCTACAGCTAATAAATACCAGAGTGATCTATAGCTAATAAATACCAGAGTGATCTACAGCTAATAAATACCAGAGAGATCTACATCTAATAAATACCAGTGTGATCTACAGCTAATAAATACCAGAGTGATCTATAGCTAATAAATACCAGAGTGATCTATAGCTAATAAATACCAGAGTGATCTACAGCTAATAAATACCAGAGTGATCTACAGCTAATAAATACCAGAGTGATCTACAGCTAATAAATACCAGAGTGATCTACAGCTAATAAATACCAGAGTGATCTACAGCTAATAAATACCAGAGTGATCTATAGCTAATAAATACCAGAGTGATCTACAGCTAATAAATACCAGTGATCTATAGCTAATAAATACCAGAGTGATCTATAGCTAATATATACCAGAGTGATCTATAGCTAATAAATCCCAGAGTGATCTATAGCTAATAAATACCAGAGTGATCTATAGCTAATAAATCCCAGAGTGATCTATAGCTAATAAATACCATAGTGATCTATAGCTAATAAATCCCAGAGTGATCTATAGCTAATAAATACCAGAGTGAGGTATAGCTAATAAATACCAGAGTGATCTACAGCTAATAAATACCAGAGTGATCTACAGATAATAAATACCAGAGTGATCTATAGCTAATAAATACCAGAGTGATCTATAGCTAATAAATACCAGAGTGATCTATAGCTAATAAATACCAGAGTGATCTATAGCTAATAAATACCATAGTGATCTATAGCTAATAAATCCCAGAGTGATCTATAGCTAATAAATATCAGAGTGATCTATAGCTAATAAATACCAGAGTGATCTACATCTAATAAATACCAGAGTGATCTACAGCTAATAAATACCAGTGTGATCTACAGCTAATAAATACCAGAGTGATCTACAGCTAATAAATACCGAGTGATCTATAGCTAATAAATACCAGAGTGATCTAAGCTATAAATACCAGCGATTATAGCTAATAAATACCAGAGTGATCAATAGCTAATAGATACCAGAGTGATCTATAGCTAATAAATACCAGAGTGATCTACATCTAATAAATACCAGAGTGATCTACAGCTAATAAATACCAGAGTGATCTATAGCTAATAAATACCAGAGTGATTTATAGCTAATAAATACCAGAGTGATCTATAGCTAATAAATCCCAGAGTGATCTATAGCTAATAAATACCATAGTGATCTATAGCTAATAAATCCCAGAGTGATCTATAGCTAATAAATACCAGAGTGATCTATAGCTAATAAATACCAGAGTGATCTATAGCTAATAAATACCAGAGTGATCTACAGCTAATAAATACCAGAGTGATCTACAGCTAATAAATACCAGAGTAATCTACAGCTAATAAATACCAGAGTGATCTACAGCTAATAAATACCAGAGTGATCTACAGCTAATAAATACCAGAGTGATCTATAGCTAATAAATACCAGAGTGATCTATAGCTAATAAATACCAGAGTGATCTACAGCTAATAAATACCAGTGATCTATAGCTAATAAATACCAGAGTGATCTATAGCTAATAAATCCCAGAGTGATCTATAGCTAATAAATACCATAGTGATCTATAGCTAATAAATCCCAGAGTGATCTATAGCTAATAAATACCAGAGTGATGTATAGCTAATAAATACCAGAGTGATCTACAGCTAATAAATACAAGAGTGATCTATAGCTAATAAATACCAGAGTGATCTACATCTAATAAATACCAGAGTGATCTATAGCTAATAAATACCATTGATTTATAGCTAATAAATACCAGAGTGATCTATAACTAATAAATACCAGAGTGATCTACATCTAATAAATACCAGAGTGATCTACATCTAATAAATACCAGAGTGATCTACAGGTAATAAATACCAGAGTGATCTACATCTAATAAATACCAGAGTGATCTACAGCTAATAAATACCAGAGTGATCTACATCTAATAAATACCAGTGTGATCTACAGCTAATAAATACCAGAGTGATCTATAGCTAATAAATACCAGAGTGATCTACAGGTAATAAATACCAGAGTGATCTATAGCTAATAAATACCAGAGTGATCTACATCTAATAAATACCAGAGTGATCTAAAGCTAATAAATACCAGAGTGATCTATAGCTAATAAATACCAGTGATTTATAGCTAATAAATACCAGAGTGATCTACATCTAATAAATACCAGTGATCTATAGCTAATAAATACCAGAGTGATCTACAGCTAATAAATACCAGAGTGATCTATAGCTAATAAATACCAGAGTGATCTACAGCTAATAAATACCAGAGAGATCTACATCTAATAAATACCAGTGTGATCTACAGCTAATAAATACCAGAGTGATCTATAGCTAATAAATACCAGAGTGATCTATAGCTAATAAATACCAGAGTGATCTACAGCTAATAAATACCAGAGTGATCTACAGCTAATAAATACCAGAGTGATCTACAGCTAATAAATACCAGAGTGATCTACAGCTAATAAATACCAGAGTGATCTACAGCTAATAAATACCAGAGTGATCTATAGCTAATAAATACCAGAGTGATCTACAGCTAATAAATACCAGTGATCTATAGCTAATAAATACCAGAGTGATCTATAGCTAATATATACCAGAGTGATCTATAGCTAATAAATCCCAGAGTGATCTATAGCTAATAAATACCAGAGTGATCTATAGCTAATAAATCCCAGAGTGATCTATAGCTAATAAATACCATAGTGATCTATAGCTAATAAATCCCAGAGTGATCTATAGCTAATAAATACCAGAGTGAGGTATAGCTAATAAATACCAGAGTGATCTACAGCTAATAAATACCAGAGTGATCTACAGATAATAAATACCAGAGTGATCTATAGCTAATAAATACCAGAGTGATCTATAGCTAATAAATACCAGAGTGATCTATAGCTAATAAATACCAGAGTGATCTATAGCTAATAAATACCATAGTGATCTATAGCTAATAAATCCCAGAGTGATCTATAGCTAATAAATATCAGAGTGATCTATAGCTAATAAATACCAGAGTGATCTACATCTAATAAATACCAGAGTGATCTACAGCTAATAAATACCAGTGTGATCTACAGCTAATAAATACCAGAGTGATCTACAGCTAATAAATACCAGAGTGATCTATAGCTAATAAATACCAGAGTGATCTATAGCTAATAAATACCAGCGATTTATAGCTAATAAATACCAGAGTGATCAATAGCTAATAGATACCAGAGTGATCTATAGCTAATAAATACCAGAGTGATCTACATCTAATAAATACCAGAGTGATCTACAGCTAATAAATACCAGAGTGATCTATAGCTAATAAATACCAGAGTGATTTATAGCTAATAAATACCAGAGTGATCTATAGCTAATAAATCCCAGAGTGATCTATAGCTAATAAATACCATAGTGATCTATAGCTAATAAATCCCAGAGTGATCTATAGCTAATAAATACCAGAGTGATGTATAGCTAATAAATACCAGAGTGATCTACAGCTAATAAATACCAGTGTGATCTATAGCTAATAAATACCAGAGTGATCTACAGCTAATAAATACCAGAGTGATCTACAGCTAATAAATACCAGAGTGATCTATAGCTAATAAATACCAGAGTGATCTACATCTAATAAATACCAGAGTGATCTACATCTAATAAATACCAGAGTGATCTATAGCTAATAAATACCAGAGTGATCTATAGCTAATAAATACCATTGATTTATAGCTAATAAATACCAGAGTGATCTATAACTAATAAATACCAGAGTGATCTACATCTAATAAATACCAGAGTGATCTACAGCTAATAAATACCAGTGTGATCTACAGCTAATAAATACCAGAGTGATCTACATCTAATAAATACCAGAGTGATCTATAGCTAATAAATACCAGAGTGATCTATAGCTAATAAATACCAGTGATTTATAGCTAATAAATACCAGAGTGATCTACATCTAATAAATACCAGTGATCTATAGCTAATAAATACCAGAGTGATCTACAGCTAATAAATACCAGAGTGATCTATAGCTAATAAATACCAGAGTGATCTACAGCTAATAAATACCAGAGTGATCTACAGCTAATAAATACCAGTGTGATCTACAGCTAATAAATACCAGAGTGATCTATAGCTAATAAATACCAGAGTGATCTATAGCTAATAAATTCCAGAGTGATCTACAGCTAATAAATACCAGAGTGATCTACAGCTAATAAATACCAGAGTGATCTACAGCTAATAAATACCAGAGTGATCTACAGCTAATAAATACCAGAGTGATCTACAGCTAATAAATACCAGAGTGATCTATAGCTAATAAATACCAGAGTGATCTATAGCTAATAAATACCAGAGTGATCTACAGCTAATAAATACCAGTGATCTATAGCTAATAAATCCCAGAGTGATCTATAGCTAATAAATCCCAGAGTGATCTATAGCTAATAAATACCATAGTGATCTATAGCTAATAAATCCCAGAGTGATCTATAGCTAATAAATACCAGAGTGATGTATAGCTAATAAATACCAGAGTGATCTACAGCTAATAAATACCAGTGTGATCTATAGCTAATAAATACCAGAGTGATCTACATCTAATAAATACCAGAGTGATCTACAGCTAATAAATACCAGAGTGATCTACATCTAATAAATACCAGAGTGATCTATAGCTAATAAATACCAGTGATTTATAGCTAATAAATACCAGAGTGATCTATAACTAATAAATACCAGAGTGATCTACATCTAATAAATACCAGAGTGATCTATAGCTAATAAATACCAGAGTGATCTACAGCTAATAAATACCAGAGTGATCTACATCTAATAAATACCAGTGTGATCTACAGCTAATAAATACCAGAGTGATCTATAGCTAATAAATACCAGAGTGATCTACAGGTAATAAATACCAGAGTGATCTATAGCTAATAAATACCAGAGTGATCTTCATCTAATAAATACCAGTGATCTATAGCTAATAAATACCAGAGTGATCTACAGCTAATAAATACCAGAGTGATCTATAGCTAATAAACACCAGTGATTTATAGCTAATAAATACCAGAGTGATCTACATCTAATAAATACCAGTGATCTATAGATAATAAATACCAGAGTGATCTATAGCTAATAAATACCAGAGTGATCTACAGGTAATAAATACCAGAGTGATCTATAGCTAATAAATACCAGAGTGATCTTCATCTAATAAATACCAGTGATCTATAGCTAATAAATACCAGTGTGACCTACAGCTAATAAATACCAGAGTGATCTATAGCTAATAAATACCAGAGTGATCTATAGCTAATAAATACCAGAGTGATCTATAGCTAATAAATACCAGAGTGATCTACAGCTAATAAATACCAGAGTGATCTACAGCTAATAAATACCAGAGTGATCTACAGCTAATAAATACCAGAGTGATCTACAGCTAATAAATACCAGAGTGATCTACAGCTAATAAATACCAGAGTGATCTATAGCTAATAAATACCAGAGTGATCTACAGCTAATAAATACCAGAGTGATCTACAGCCAGGGGCGTAACTATCGGGGTAGCAGCGGTAGCAGTTGCCACAGGGCCCGGGACATTACAGGGCCCCGCGGGCCGCCGATACGTTTTTTTTTTTTTTTTTTTTTTATAGTCCGTTATCTGCTGGAGTAACCCCAGCAGGTAACGGGCCCTATATACTTACCGTTCCCCGAGGTTCCGCTCACGGCCACCTGCGCTTCCGATTCTGCGGAGGCGGCTGTGAGCAGGAGCGGGGATCGGTATGTGAGGCCGTGGCCCGAACACCACAATCACTGCTATCATTATACTTTGGGGTCTTTTCAGACCCCGGAGTATAATAATTGGAGGCCCAGAGTTGGTGAGGGAACATAAAAAACAATGTACTTACCTGTCCTACGCTTCTCCAGGCTTCGGACCTGTTTGGTGACGTCCCAGACGTCAGCCGACGTCATTTTGCGTCGCGACGCAGGCCCGTGTCACGTGACGCCGTTCTGGTCCAACATTGAAGAAGGCCGAAGTAGCGCACGGGCATGCACCGGAGTGAGGAACTGGTAAGCAACGTTGTTTTTTATGTTTGTCACCTCCCCTGGGTCGCCGATCATTATACTCTGGGGTCTGAAAAGACTCCAGAGTATAATAATTGTTCATGCGTGGTCCACAATGGGACATATAATAGTGTTTGCAGGGGCCACTATGGGGAATAATAGTGTGTGCAGTGGCCACTATGGGGAATAATAGTGTGTGCAGGGGCCACTATGGGGAATAATAGTGTGTGCAGTGGCCACTATGGGGAATAATAGTGTGTGCAGGGGCCACTATGGGACATGATACTGTGTGCAGGGGCCCCTATGGGACATAATACTGTGTGCAGGGGCCACTATGGGGCAAAATACTCAGTGCAGGGGCCACTATGGGGAATATTAGTGTGTGCAGGGGCCACTATGGGGAATGATACTGTGTGCAGGGGCCACTATGGGGCAAAATACTGTGTGCAGGGGCCACTATGGGACATGATACTGTGTGAAGGGGCCCCTATGGGACATGATACTGTGTGCAGGGGCCACTATGGGGCATGATACTGTTTGCAGGGGCCGCTATGGGACATAATGCTGTGTGCAGAGGCCACTATGGGACATGATACTGTGTGCAGAGGCCACTATGGGACATGATAGTGTGTGCAGAGGCCACTATGGCACATAATAGTGTGCGCAGGAATGCGTTTTTTTTGGGGGGGGGGGGTTGGAGGGGGGCGGTCCGGGGGGAGGGGTCGGGGGCGGCGGTTCGGGGGGGGGCCCCGTGTCAAATGTTCGCCTTGGGGCCCAGCCATTCCTAGTTACGTCACTGTCTACAGCTATAAAATACCAGTGATCTACATCTAATAAATACCAGTGTGATCTACAGCTAATAAATACCAGAGTGATCTACAGCTAATAAATACCAGAGTGATCTACAGCTAATAAATACCAGAGTGATCTATAGCTAATAAATACCAGAGTGATCTACAGCTAATAAATACCATAGTGATCTACAGCTAATAAATACCAGAGTGATCTACATCTAATAAATACCAGAGTGATCTATAGCTAATAAATACCAGAGTGATCTACAGCTAATAAATACCATAGTGATCTATAGCTAATAAATACCAGAGTGATCTATAGCTAATAAATACCAGAGTGATCTACAGCTAATAAATACCAGTGTGATCTACAGCTAATAAATACCAGAGTGATCTACAGCTAATAAATACCAGAGTGATCTACAGCTAATAAATATCAGAGTGATCTATAGCTAATAAATACCAGAGTGATCTACAGCTAATAAATACCAGAGTGATCTATAGCTAATAAATACCAGAGTGATCTATAGCTAATAAATACCAGAGTGATCTACAGCTAATAAATACCAGAGTGATCTACAGCTAATAAATACCAGAGTGATCTACAGCTAATAAATACCAGAGTGATCTATAGCTAATAAATACCAGAGTGATCTATAGCTAATAAATACCAGTGTGATCTACAGCTAATAAATACCAGAGTCAGCTACAGCTAATAAATACCAGAGTGATCTACAGCTAATAAATATCAGAGTGATCTATAGCTAATAAATACCAGAGTGATCTACAGCTAATAAATACCAGAGTGATCTATAGCTAATAAATACCAGAGTGATCTATAGCTAATAAATACCAGAGTGATCTACAGCTAATAAATACCAGAGTGATCTACAGCTAATAAATACCAGAGTGATCTACAGCTAATAAATACCAGAGTGATCTATAGCTAATAAATACCAGAGTGATCTATAGCTAATAAATACCAGTGTGATCTACAGCTGATAAATACCAGAGTGATCTACAGCTAATAAATACCAGAGTGATCTACAGCTAATAAATACCAGAGTGATCTACAGCTAATAAATACCAGAGTGATCTACAGCTAATAAATACCAGAGTGATCTACATCTAATAAATACCAGAGTGATCTACAGCTAATAAATACCAGAGTGATCTACAGCTAATAAATACCAGAGTGATCTATAGCTAATAAATACCAGAGTGATCTATAGCTAATAAATACCAGAGTGATGTATAGCTAATAAATACCAGAGTGATCTACATCTAATAAATACCAGAGTGATCTACAGTCATGGCCAAAAGTTTTGAGAATGATACAAATATTAATTTTTACAAAGTCTACTGCTTCAGTTTTTCTAATGGCAATTTGCATATACTCCAGAATGTTATAAAGAGTGATCAGCTTAACAGCAATTACTTGCAAAGTCAATATTTGCCTAAAAAAATGAACTTTATCCCCCAAAACACATTTCAACATCATTGCAGCCCTGCCTTAAAAGGACCACCTAACATCGTTTCAGTGATTGCTCCATTAACACAGGTGTGGGTGTTGATGAGGACAGGGCTGGAGATCAATCTGTCATGATTAAGTAAGAATGACACCACTGGACACTTTAAAAGGAAGCTGGTACTTGCCATCATTGTTTCTCTTCTGTTAACCATGGTTATCTCTAAAGAAACACGTGCAGTCATCATTGCACTGCACAAAAATGGCCTAACTGGGAAGAGTATTGCAGCTAGAAAGATTGCACCTCAGTCAACAATCTATCGCATCATCAAGAACTTCAAGGAGAGAGGTTCCATTGGTGCCAAAAAGGCTCCAGGGCGCCCAAGAAAGACCAGCAAGCGGCAGGACCGTCTCTTAAAAGTGTTTCAGCTGCGGGATGGGGATACCAGCAGTGCAGAGCTTGCTGAGGAATGGCAGCAGGCAGGTGTGAGTGCATCTGCACGCACTGTGAGGCGGAGACTCTTGGAGCAAGGCCTGGTCTCAAGGAGGGCAGCAAAGAAGCCACTTCTCTCCAGAAAAAACATCAGGGACAGACTGATATTCTGCAAAAAGTACAGGGAGTGGACTGCTGAGGACTGGGGTAAAGTCATTTTCTCTGATGAATCCCCTTTTCGATTGTTTGGAACATCTGGAAAACAGCTTATTCGGAGAAGAAGAGGTGAGCGCTACCACCAGTCTTGTCTCATGCCAACTGTAAAGCATTCTGAAACCATTCATGTGTGGGGTTGCTTCTCAGCCAAGGTAATCGGCTCTCTCACAGTCTTGCCTAAAAACACAGCCATGAATAAAGAATGGTACCAGAATGTCCTCCAAGAGCAACTTCTCCCAACCGTCCAAGAGCAGTTTGGCGCTCAACAATGCCTTTTCCAGCATGATGGAGCACCTTGCCATAAAGCAAAGGTGATAACTAAATGGCTCAGGGAACAAAACATAGAGATTTTGGGTCCATGGCCTGGAAACTCCCCAGATCTTAATCCCATTGAGAACTTGTGGTCAATCATCAAGAGACGGGTGGACAAACAAAAACCAGCAAATTCAGACAAAATTAAAGCATTGATTCTACAAGAATGGACTGCTATCAGTCAGGATTTGGTCCAGAAGTTGATTGAGAGCATGCCAGGGAGAATTGCAGAGGTCCTGAAGAAGAAGGGTCAACACTGCAAATATTGACTTCCTGCATTAACTCATTCTACCTGTCAATATAAGCTTCTGTTACTCATAATATGAACGCAATTCTATTTCTGTATGTGATAAAAACATCTGACAAACACACATAAAAACCAGAGGGCAGCGGATCATGTGAAAATAGAATATTTGTGTCATTCTCAAAACTTTTGGCCATGACTGTACATCTAATAAATACCACAGTGATCTACATCTAATAAATACCAGAGTGATCTACAGCTAATAAATACCAGAGTGATCTATAGCTAATAAATACCAGAGTGATCGATAGCTAATAAATACCAGAGTGATCTACAGCTAATAAATACCAGAGTGATCTATAGCTAATAAATACCAGAGGGATCTACATCTAATAAATACCAGAGTGATCTATAGATAATAAATACCAGAGTGATCTATAGCTAATAAATACCAGAGGGATCTACATCTAATAAATACCAGAGTGATCTATAGATAATAAATACCAGAGTGATCTATATCTAATAAATACCAGAGTGATCTATAGCTAATAGATACCAGAATGATCTATAGCTAATAAATACCAGAGTGATCTATAGCTAATAAATACCAGAGTGATCTACAGCTATAAAATACCAGAGTGATCTACAGCTAATAAATACCAGAGTGATCTATAGCTAATAAATACCAGAGTGATCTATAGCTAATAAATACCAGAGTGATCTATAGCTAATAGATACCAGAATGATCTATAGCTAATAAATACCAGAGTGATCTATAGCTAATAAATACCAGAGTGATCTACAGCTAATAAATACCAGATTGATCTACATCTAATAAATACCAGAGAGATCTATAGCTAATAAATACCAGAGTGATCTACATCTAATAAATACCAGAGTGATCTACATCTAATAAATACCAGAGTGATCTACATCTAATAAATACCAGAGTGATCTACAGCTAATAAATACCAGAGTGATCTATAGCTAATAAATACCAGAGTGATCTATAGCTAATAAATACCAGAGTGATCTATAGCTAATAAATACCAGAGTGATCTACATCTAATAAATACCAGAGTGATTTACAGCTAATAAATACCAGAGTGATCTATAGCTAATAAATACCAGAGTGATCTACAGCTAATAAATACCAGAGTGATCTACAGCTAATAAATACCAGAGTGATCTACATCTAATAAATACCAGAGTGATCTATAGCTAATAAATACCAGAGTGATCTACATCTAATAAATACCAGAGTGATCTACAGCTAATAAATACCAGAGTGATCTATAGCTAATAAATACCAGAGTGATCTATAGCTAATAAATACCAGAGTGATCTACAGCTAATAAATACCAGAGTGATCTACAGCTAATAAATACCAGTGATCTATAGCTAATAAATACCAGAGTGATCTACAGCGAATAAATACCAGAGTGATCTACAGCTAATAAATACCAGAGTGATCTACAGCTAATAAATACCAGAGTGATCTATAGCTAATAAATACCAGAGTGATCTACAGCTAATAAATACCAGTGATCTATAGCTAATAAATACCAGAGTGATCTACAGCTAATAAATACCATAGTGATCTACAGCTAATAAATACCAGAGAGATCTACAGCTAATAAATACCAGATTGATCTAAATTTAATAAATACCAGAGTGATCTATAGCTAATAAATACCAGAGTGATCTACAGCTAATAAATACCAGATTGATCTACATCTAATAAATACCAGAGAGATCTATAGCTAATAAATACCAGAGTGATCTATAGCTAATAAATACCAGAGTGATCTACAGCTAATAAATACCAGAGTGATCTATAGCTAATAAATACCAGAGTGATCTATAGCTAATAAATACCAGAGTGATGTATAGCTAATAAATACCAGAGTGATCTACATCTAATAAATACCAGAGTGATCTATAGCTAATAAATACCAGTGATTTATAGCTAATAAATACCAGAGTGATCAATAGCTAATAAATACCAGAGTGATCTACATCTAATAAATACCAGAGTGATCTATAGCTAATAAATACCAGAGTGATCTACATCTAATAAATACCAGAGTGATCTATAGCTAATAAATACCAGTGATTTATAGCTAATAAATACCAGAGTGATCAATAGCTAATAAATACCAGAGTGATCTATAGCTAATAAATACCAGAGTGATCTACATCTAATAAATACCAGAGTGATCTACAGCTAATAAATACCAGAGTGATCTATAGCTAATAAATACCAGAGTGATCTATAGCTAATAAATACCAGAGTGATCTATAGTTAATAAATCCCAGAGTGATCTATAGCTAATAAATACCATAGTGATCTATAGCTAATAAATCCCAGAGTGATCTATAGCTAATAAATACCAGAGTGATGTATAGCTAATAAATACCAGAGTGATCTACAGCTAATAAATACCAGAGTGATCTATAGTTAATAAATACCAGAGTGATCTACAGCTAATAAATAAAAGAGTGATCTATAGTTAATAAATACCAGAGTGATCTACATCTAATAAATACCAGAGTGATCTACATCTAATAAATACCAGAGTGATCTATAGCTAATAAATACCAGAGTGATCTATAGCTAATAAATACCATTGATTTATAGCTAATAAATACCAGAGTGATCTATAACTAATAAATACCAGAGTGATCTACATCTAATAAATACCAGAGTGATCTATAGCTAATAAATACCAGAGTGATCTACAGCTAATAAATACCAGAGTGATCTACATCTAATAAATACCAGTGTGATCTACAGCTAATAAATACCAGAGTGAGCTATAGCTAATAAATACCAGAGTGATCTACAGGTAATAAATACCAGAGTAATCTATAGCTAATAAATACCAGAGTGATCTACATCTAATAAATACCAGAGTGATCTATAGCTAATAAATACCAGAGTGATCTATAGCTAATAAATAACAGTGATTTATAGCTAATAAATACCAGAGTGATCTACATCTAATAAATACCAGTGATCTATAGCTAATAAATACCAGAGTGATCTACAGCTAATAAATACCAGAGTGATCTATAGCTAATAAATACCAGAGTGATCTACAGCTAATAAATACCAGAGAGATCTACATCTAATAAATACCAGTGTGATCTACAGCTAATAAATACCAGAGTGATCTATAGCTAATAAATACCAGAGTGATCTATAGCTAATAAATACCAGAGTGATCTACAGCTAATAAATACCAGAGTGATCTACAGCTAATAAATACCAGAGTAATCTACAGCTAATAAATACCAGAGTGATCTACAGCTAATAAATACCAGAGTGATCTACAGCTAATAAATACCAGAGTGATCTATAGCTAATAAATACCAGAGTGATCTATAGCTAATAAATACCAGAGTGATCTACAGCTAATAAATACCAGTGATCTATAGCTAATAAATACCAGAGTGATCTATAGCTAATAAATCCCAGAGTGATCTATAGCTAATAAATACCATAGTGATCTATAGCTAATAAATCCCAGAGTGATCTATAGCTAATAAATACCAGAGTGATGTATAGCTAATAAATACCAGAGTGATCTACAGCTAATAAATACAAGAGTGATCTATAGCTAATAAATACCAGAGTGATCTACATCTAATAAATACCAGAGTGATCTACATCTAATAAATACCAGAGTGATCTATAGCTAATAAATACCATTGATTTATAGCTAATAAATACCAGAGTGATCTATAACTAATAAATAGCAGAGTGATCTACATCTAATAAATACCAGAGTGATCTACAGGTAATAAATACCAGAGTGATCTACATCTAATAAATACCAGAGTGATCTACAGCTAATAAATACCAGAGTGATCTACATCTAATAAATACCAGTGTGATCTACAGCTAATAAATACCAGAGTGATCTATAGCTAATAAATACCAGAGTGATCTACAGGTAATAAATACCAGAGTGATCTATAGCTAATAAATACCAGAGTGATCTACATCTAATAAATAACAGAGTGATCTATAGCTAATAAATACCAGAGTGATCTATAGCTAATAAATACCAGTGATTTATAGCTAATAAATACCAGAGTGATCTACATCTAATAAATACCAGTGATCTATAGCTAATAAATACCAGAGTGATCTACAGCTAATAAATACCAGAGTGATCTATAGCTAATAAATACCAGAGTGATCTACAGCTAATAAATACCAGAGAGATCTACATCTAATAAATACCAGTGTGATCTACAGCTAATAAATACCAGAGTGATCTATAGCTAATAAATACCAGAGTGATCTATAGCTAATAAATACCAGAGTGATCTACAGCTAATAAATACCAGAGTGATCTACAGCTAATAAATACCAGAGTGATCTACAGCTAATAAATACCAGAGTGATCTACAGCTAATAAATACCAGAGTGATCTATAGCTAATAAATACCAGAGTGATCTACAGCTAATAAATACCAGTGATCTATAGCTAATAAATACCAGAGTGATCTATAGCTATTATATACCAGAGTGATCTATAGCTAATAAATCCCAGAGTGATCTATAGCTAATAAATACCAGAGTGATCTATAGCTAATACATACCAGAGTGATCTATAGCTAATAAATCCCAGAGTGATCTATAGCTAATAAATACCATAGTGATCTATAGCTAATAAATCCCAGAGTGATCTATAGCTAATAAAAACTAGAGTGATGTATAGCTAATAAATACCAGAGTGATCTACAGCTAATAAATACCAGAGTGATCTACAGATAATAAATACCAGAGTGATCTATAGCTAATAAATACCAGAGTGATCTATAGCTAATAAATACCAGAGTGATCTACAGCTAATAAATACCAGAGTGATCTATAGCTAATAAATACCAGAGTGATCTATAGCTAATAAATACCAGTGATTTATAGCTAATAAATACCAGAGTGATCAATAGCTAATAGATACCAGAGTGATCTATAGCTAATAAATACCAGAGTGATCTACATCTAATAAATACCAGAGTGATCTACAGCTAATAAATACCAGAGTGATCTATAGCTAATAAATACCAGAGTGATTTATAGCTAATAAATACCAGAGTGATCTATAGCTAATAAATCCCAGAGTGATCTATAGCTAATAAATACCATAGTGATCTATAGCTAATAAATCCCAGAGTGATCTATAGCTAATAAATACCAGAGTGATGTATAGCTAATAAATACCAGAGTGATCTACAGCTAATAAATACCAGTGTGATCTATAGCTAATAAATACCAGAGTGATCTACAGCTAATAAATACCAGAGTGATTTACAGCTAATAAATACCAGAGTGATCTATAGCTAATAAATACCAGAGTGATCTACATCTAATAAATACCAGAGTGATCTACATCTAATAAATACCAGAGTGATCTATAGCTAATAAATACCAGAGTGATCTATAGCTAATAAATACCATTGATTTATAGCTAATAAATACCAGAGTGATCTATAACTAATAAATACCAGAGTGATCTACAGCTAATAAATACCAGTGTGATCTACAGCTAATAAATACCAGAGTGATCTATAGTTAATAAATACCAGAGTGTTCTACAGGTAATAAATACCAGAGTGATCTATAGCTAATAAATACCAGAGTGATCTACATCTAATAAATACCAGAGTGATCTATAGCTAATAAATACCAGAGTGATCTATAGCTAATAAATACCAGTGATTTATAGCTAATAAATACCAGAGTGATCTACATCTAATAAATTCCAGTGATCTATATCTAATAAATACCAGAGTGATCTACAGCTAATAAATACCAGAGTGATCTATAGCTAATAAATACCAGAGTGATCTACAGCTAATAAATACCAGAGAGATCTACATCTAATAAATACCAGTGTGATCTACAGCTAATAAATACCAGAGTGATCTATAGCTAATAAATACCAGAGTGATCTATAGCTAATAAATTCCAGAGTGATCTACAGCTAATAAATACCAGAGTGATCTACAGCTAATAAATACCAGAGTGATCTACAGCTAATAAATACCAGAGTGATCTACAGCTAATAAATACCAGAGTGATCTACAGCTAATAAATACCAGAGTGATCTATAGCTAATAAATACCAGAGTGATCTATAGCTAATAAATACCAGAGTGATCTATAGCTAATAAATACCAGAGTGATCTACAGGTAATAAATACCAGAGTGATCTATAGCTAATAAATACCAGAGTGATCTTCATCTAATAAATACCAGTGATCTATAGCTAATAAATACCAGAGTGATCTACAGCTAATAAATACCAGAGTGATCTATAGCTAATAAACACCAGTGATTTATAGCTAATAAATACCAGAGTGATCTACATCTAATAAATACCAGTGATCTATAGCTAATAAATACCAGAGTGATCTTCAGCTAATAAATACCAGAGTGATCTATAGCTAATAAATACCAGAGTGATCTACAGCTAATAAATACCAGAGTGATCTACATCTAATAAATACCAGAGTGATCTACATCTAATAAATACCAGTGATCTATAGCTAATAAATACCAGAGTGATCTACAGCTAATAAATACCAGAGTGATCTATAGCTAATAAATACCAGAGAGATCTATATCTAATAAATACCAGTGTGACCTACAGCTAATAAATACCAGAGTGATCTATAGCTAATAAATACCAGAGTGATCTACAGCTAATAAATACCAGAGTGATCTACAGCTAATAAATACCAGAGTGATCTATAGCTAATAAATACCAGAGTGATCTACATCTAATAAATACCAGAGTGATCTACATCTAATAAATACCAGAGTGATCTATAGCTAATAAATACCAGAGTGATCTATAGCTAATAAATACCATTGATTTATAGCTAATAAATACCAGAGTGATCTATAACTAATAAATACCAGAGTGATCTACATCTAATAAATACCAGAGTGAGCTACAGCTAATAAATTCCAGTGTGATCTACAGCTAATAAATACCAGAGTGATCTATAGTTAATAAATACCAGAGTGTTCTACAGGTAATAAATACCAGAGTGATCTATAGCTAATAAATACCAGAATGATCTACATCTAATAAATACCAGAGTGATCTATAGCTAATAAATACCAGAGTGATCTATAGCTAATAAATACCAGTGATTTATAGCTAATAAATACCAGAGTGATCTACATCTAATAAATTCCAGTGATCTATATCTAATAAATACCAGAGTGATCTACAGCTAATAAATACCAGAGTTATCTATAGCTAATAAATACCAGAGTGATCTACAGCTAATAAATACCAGAGAGATCTACATATAATAAATACCAGTGTGATCTACAGCTAATAAATACCAGAGTGATCTATAGCTAATAAATACCAGAGTGATCTATAGCTAATAAATTCCAGAGTGATCTACAGCTAATAAATACCAGAGTGATCTACAGCTAATAAATACCAGAGTGATCTACAGCTAATAAATACCAGAGTGATCTACAGCTAATAAATACCAGAGTGATCTACAGCTAATAAATACCAGAGTGATCTATAGCTAATAAATACCAGAGTGATCTATAGCTAATAAATACCAGAGTGATCTATAGCTAATAAATACCAGAGTGATCTACAGGTAATAAATACCAGAGTGATCTATAGCTAATAAATACCAGAGTGATCTTCATATAATAAATACCAGTGATCTATAGCTAATAAATACCAGAGTGATCTACAGCTAATAAATACCAGAGTGATCTATAGCTAATAAACACCAGTGATTTATAGCTAATAAATACCAGAGTGATCTACATATAATAAATACCAGTGATCTATAGCTAATAAATACCAGAGTGATCTACAGCTAATAAATACCAGAGTGATCTATAGCTAATAAATACCAGAGTGATCTACAGCTAATAAATACCAGAGTGATCTACATCTAATAAATACCAGAGTGATCTACATCTAATAAATACCAGTGATCTATAGCTAATAAATACCAGAGTGATCTACAGCTAATAAATACCAGAGTGATCTATAGCTAATAAATACCAGAGAGATCTATATCTAATAAATACCAGTGTGACCTACAGCTAATAAATACCAGAGTGATCTATAGCTAATAAATACCAGAGTGATCTATAGCTAATAAATACCAGAGTGATCTATAGCTAATAAATACCAGAGTGATCTACAGCTAATAAATACCAGAGTGATCTACAGCTAATAAATACCAGAGTGATCTACAGCTAATAAATACCAGAGTGATCTACAGCTAATAAATACCAGAGTGATCTACAGCTAATAAATACCAGAGTGATCTACAGCTAATAAATACCAGAGTGATCTACAGCTAATAAATACCAGAGTGATCTATAGCTAATAAATACCAGAGTGATCTATAGCTAATAAATACCAGAGTGATCTAAAGCTAATAAATACCAGTGATCTATAGCTAATAAATCCCAGAGTGATCTATAGCTAATAAATCCCAGAGTGATCTATAGCTAATAAATACCATAGTGATCTATAGCTAATAAATCCCAGAGTGATCTATAGCTAATAAATACCAGAGTGATGTATAGCTAATAAATACCAGAGTGATCTACAGCTAATAAATACCAGTGTGATCTATAGCTAATAAATACCAGAGTGATCTCCAGCTAATAAATACCAGAGTGATCTACAGCTAATAAATACCGGAGTGATCTATAGCTAATAAATCCCAGAGTGATCTACATCTAATAAATACCAGAGTGATCTACATCTAATAAATACCAGAGTGATCTATAGCTAATAAATACCAGTGATTTATAGCTAATAAATACCAGAGTGATCTATAACTAATAAATACCAGAGTGATCTACATCTAATAAATACCAGAGTGATCTATAGCTAATAAATACCAGAGTGATCTACAGCTAATAAATACCAGAGTGATCTACATCTAATAAATACCAGTGTGATCTACAGCTAATAAATACCAGAGTGATCTATAGCTAATAAATACCAGAGTGATCTACAGGTAATAAATACCAGAGTGATCTATAGCTAATAAATACCAGAGTGATCTTCATCTAATAAATACCAGTGATCTATAGCTAATAAATACCAGAGTGATCTACAGCTAATAAATACCAGAGTGATCTATAGCTAATAAACACCAGTGATTTATAGCTAATAAATACCAGAGTGATCTACATCTAATAAATACCAGTGATCTATAGCTAATAAATACCAGAGTGATCTACAGCTAATAAATACCAGAGTGATCTATAGCTAATAAATACCAGAGTGATCTACAGCTAATAAATACCAGAGTGATCTATAGCTAATAAATACCAGAGTGATCTACAGCTAATAAATACCAGAGTGATCTACAGCTAATAAATACCAGAGTGATCTATAGCTAATAAATACCAGAGTGATCTATAGCTAATAAATACCAGAGTGATCTATAGCTAATAAATACCAGAGTGATCTACAGCTAATAAATACCAGAGTGATCTACAGCTAATAAATACCAGAGTGATCTACAGCTAATAAATACCAGAGTGATCTACAGCTAATAAATACCAGAGTGATCTACAGCTAATAAATACCAGAGTGATCTATAGCTAATAAATACCAGAGTGATCTACAGCTAATAAATACCAGATTGATCTACAGCCAGGGGCGTAACTATCGGGGTAGCAGCGGTAGCAGTTGCCACAGGGCCCGGGACATTACAGGGCCCCGCGGGCCGCCGATACGTTTTTTTTTTTTTGTTTTTTTTTATAGTCCGTTATCTGCTGGAGTAACCCCAGCAGGTAACGGGCCCTATATACTTACCGTTCCCCGAGGTTCCGCTCACGGCCACCTGCGCTTCCGATTCTGCGGAGGCGGCTGTGAGCAGGAGCGGGGATCGGTATGTGAGGCCGTGGCCCGAACACCACAATCACTGCTATCATTATACTTTGGGGTCTTTTCAGACCCCGGAGTATAATAATTGGAGGCCCAGAGTTGGTGAGGGAACATAAAAAACAATGTACTTACCTGTCCTACGCTTCTCCAGGCTTCGGACCTGTTTGGTGACGTCCCAGACGTCAGCCGACGTCATTTTGCGTCGCGACGCAGGCCCGTGTCACGTGACGCCGTTCTGGTCCAACATTGAAGAAGGCCGAAGTAGCGCACGGGCATGCACCGGAGTGAGGAACTGGTAAGCAACGTTGTTTTTTATGTTTGTCACCTCCCCTGGGTCGCCGATCATTATACTCTGGGGTCTGAAAAGACTCCAGAGTATAATAATTGTTCATGCGTGGTCCACAATGGGACATATAATAGTGTTTGCAGGGGCCACTATGGGGAATAATAGTGTGTGCAGTGGCCACTATGGGGAATAATAGTGTGTGCAGGGGCCACTATGGGGAATAATAGTGTGTGCAGTGGCCACTATGGGGAATAATAGTGTGTGCAGGGGCCACTATGGGACATGATACTGTGTGCAGGGGCCCCTATGGGACATAATACTGTGTGCAGGGGCCACTATGGGGCAAAATACTCAGTGCAGGGGCCACTATGGGGAATATTAGTGTGTGCAGGGGCCACTATGGGGAATGATACTGTGTGCAGGGGCCACTATGGGGCAAAATACTGTGTGCAGGGGCCACTATGGGACATGATACTGTGTGAAGGGGCCCCTATGGGACATGATACTGTGTGCAGGGGCCACTATGGGGTATGATACTGTGTGCAGGGGCCGCTATGGGACATAATGCTGTGTGCAGAGGCCACTATGGGACATGATACTGTGTGCAGAGGCCACTATGGGACATGATAGTGTGTGCAGAGGCCACTATGGCACATAATAGTGTGCGCAGGAATGCGTTTTTTTTTGGGGGGGGGGGGGGTTGGAGGGGGGCGGTCCGGGGGGGAGGGGTCGGGCGCGGCGGTTCGGGGGGGGCCCCGTGTCAAATGTTCGCCTTGGGGCCCAGCCATTCCTAGTTACGTCACTGTCTACAGCTATAAAATACCAGTGATCTACATCTAATAAATACCAGTGTGATCTACAGCTAATAAATACCAGAGTGATCTAAAGCTATAAAATACCAGTGTGATCTACAGCTAATAAATACCAGTGTGATCTACAGCTAATAAATACCAGAGTGATCTACAGCTAATAAATACCAGAGTGATCTACAGCTAATAAATACCAGAGTGATCTATAGCTAATAAATACCAGAGTGATCTACAGCTAATAAATACCAGAGTGATCTACAGCTAATAAATACCATAGTGATCTATAGCTAATAAATACCAGAGTGATCTATAGCTAATAAATACCAGACTGATCTATAGCTAATAAATACCAGTGTGATCTACAGCTAATAAATACCAGAGTGATCTACAGCTAATAAATACCAGAGTGATCTACAGCTAATAAATATCAGAGTGATCTATAGCTAATAAATACCAGAGTGATCTACAGCTAATAAATACCAGAGTGATCTATAGCTAATAAATACCAGAGTGATCTATAGCTAATAAATACCAGAGTGATCTACAGCTAATAAATACCAGAGTGATCTACAGCTAATAAATACCAGAGTGATCTACAGCTAATAAATACCAGAGTGATCTATAGCTAATAAATACCAGAGTGATCTATAGCTAATAAATACCAGTGTGATCTACAGCTAATAAGTACCAGAGTGATCTACAGCTAATAAATACCAGAGTGATCTACAGCTAATAAATACCAGAGTGATCTACAGCTAATAAATACCAGAGTGATCTATAGCTAATAAATACCAGAGAGATCTATAGCTAATAAATACCAGAGTGATCTACAGCTAATAAATACCAGAGTGATCTATAGCTAATAAATACCAGAGTGATCTATAGCTAATAAATACCAGAGTGATCTACAGCTAATAAATACCAGAGTGATCTATAGCTAATAAATACCAGAGTGATCTATAGCTAATAAATACCAGAGTGATCTACAGCTAATAAATACCAGAGTGATCTACAGTCATGGCCAAAAGTTTTGAGAATGATACAAATATTACTTTTTACAAAGTCTACTGCTTCAGTTTTTCTAATGGCAATTTGCATATACTCCAGAATGTTATAAAGAGTGATCAGCTTAACAGCAATTACTTGCAAAGTCAATATTTGCCTAAAAAATGAACTTTATCCCCCAAAACACATTTCAACATCGTTGCAGCCCTGCCTTAAAAGGACCACCTAACATCGTTTCAGTGATTGCTCCATTAACACAGGTGTGGGTGTTGATGAGGACAGGGCTGGAGATCAATCTGTCATGATTAAGTAAGAATGACACCACTGGACACTTTAAAAGGAAGCTGGTACTTGCCATCATTGTTTCTCTTCTGTTAACCATGGTTATCTCTAAAGAAACACGTGCAGTCATCATTGCACTGCACAAAAATGGCCTAACTGGGAAGAGTATTGCAGCTAGAAAGATTGCACCTCAGTCAACAATCTATCGCATCATCAAGAACTTCAAGGAGAGAGGTTCCATTGGTGCCAAAAAGGCTCCAGGGCGCCCAAGAAAGACCAGCAAGCGGCAGGACCGTCTCTTAAAAGTGTTTCAGCTGCGGGATGGGGATACCAGCAGTGCAGAGCTTGCTGAGGAATGGCAGCAGGCAGGTGTGAGTGCATCTGCACGCACTGTGAGGCGGAGACTCTTGGAGCAAGGCCTGGTCTCAAGGAGGGCAGCAAAGAAGCCACTTCTCTCCAGAAAAAACATCAGGGACAGACTGATATTCTGCAAAAGGTACAGGGAGTGGACTGCTGAGGACTGGGGTAAAGTCATTTTCTCTGATGAATCCCCTTTTCGATTGTTTGGAACATCTGGAAAACAGCTTATTCGGAGAAGAAGAGGTGAGCGCTACCACCAGTCTTGTCTCATGCCAACTGTAAAGCATCCTGAAACCATTCATGTGTGGGGTTGCTTCTCAGCCAAGGGAATCGGCTCTCTCACAGTCTTCGCCATGAATAAAGAATGGTACCAGAATGTCCTCCAAGAGCAACTTCTCCCAACCGTCCAAGAGCAGTTTGGCGCTCAACAATGCCTTTTCCAGCATGATGGAGCACCTTGCCATAAAGCAAAGGTGATAACTAAATGGCTCAGGGAACAAAACATAGAGATTTTGGGTCCATGGCCTGGAAACTCCCCAGATCTTAATCCCATTGAGAACTTGTGGTCAATCATCAAGAGACGGGTGGACAAACAAAAACCAGCAAATTCAGACAAAATTAAAGCATTGATTCTACAAGAATGGACTGCTATCAGTCAGGATTTGGTCCAGAAGTTGATTGAGAGCATGCCAGGGAGAATTGCAGAGGTCCTGAAGAAGAAGGGTCAACACTGCAAATATTGACTTCCTGCATTAACTCATTCTAACTGTCAATATAAGCTTCTGTTACTCATAATATGAACGCAATTCTATTTCTGTATGTGATAAAAACATCTGACAAACACACATAAAAACCAGAGGGCAGCGGATCATGTGAAAATAGAATATTTGTGTCATTCTCAAAACTTTTGGCCATGACTGTACATCTAATAAATACCACAGTGATCTACATCTAATAAATACCAGAGTGATCTACAGCTAATAAATACCAGAGTGATCTATAGCTAATAAATACCAGAGTGATCGATAGCTAATAAATACCAGAGTGATCTACAGCTAATAAATACCAGAGTGATCTATAGCTAATAAATACCAGAGGGATCTACATCTAATAAATACCAGAGTGATCTATAGATAATAAATACCAGAGTGATCTATAGCTAATACATACCAGAGGGATCTACATCTAATAAATACCAGAGTGATCTATAGATAATAAATACCAGAGTGATCTATAGCTAATAAATACCAGAGTGATCTATAGCTAATAGATACCAGAATGATGTATAGCTAATAAATACCAGAGTGATCTATAGCTAATAAATACCAGCGTGATCTACAGCTATAAAATACCAGAGTGATCTACAGCTAATAAATACCAGAGTGATCTATAGCTAATAAATACCAGAGTGATCTATAGCTAATAAATACCAGAGTGATCTATAACTAATAGATACCAGAATGATCTATAGCTAATAAATACCAGAGTGATCTATAGCTAATAAATACCAGAGTGATCTACAGCTAATAAATACCAGATTGATCTACATCTAATAAATACCAGAGAGATCTATAGCTAATAAATACCAGAGTGATCTACAGCTAATAAATACCAGAGTGATCTACAGCTAATAAATACCAGAGTGATCTATAGCTAATAAATACCAGAGTGATCTACATCTAATAAATACCAGAGTGATCTATAGATAATAAATACCAGAGTGATCTATAGCTAATAAATACCAGAGTGATCTATAGCTAATAGATACCAGAGTGATCTACAGCTATAAAATACCAGTGATCTACAGCTAATACATACCAGAGTGATCTATAGCTAATAAATCCCAGAGTGATCTATAGCTAATAAATACCATAGTGATCTATAGCTAATAAATCCCAGAGTGATCTATAGCTAATAAATACCAGAGTGATGTATAGCTAATAAATACCAGAGTGATCTACAGCTAATAAATACCAGAGTGATCTACAGATAATAAATACCAGAGTGATCTATAGCTAATAAATACCAGAGTGATCTATAGCTAATAAATACCAGAGTGATCTATAGCTAATAAATACCAGAGTGATCTATAGCTAATAAATACCATAGTGATCTATAGCTAATAAATCCCAGAGTGATCTATAGCTAATAAATATCAGAGTGATCTATAGCTAATAAATACCAGAGTGATCTACATCTAATAAATACCAGAGTGATCTACAGCTAATAAATACCAGTGTGATCTACAGCTAATAAATACCAGAGTGATCTACAGCTAATAAATACCAGAGTGATCTATAGCTAATAAATACCAGAGTGATCTATAGCTAATAAATACCAGTGATTTATAGCTAATAAATACCAGAGTGATCAATAGCTAATAGATACCAGAGTGATCTATAGCTAATAAATACCAGAGTGATCTACATCTAATAAATACCAGAGTGATCTACAGCTAATAAATACCAGAGTGATCTATAGCTAATAAATACCAGAGTGATTTATAGCTAATAAATACCAGAGTGATCTATAGCTAATAAATCCCAGAGTGATCTATAGCTAATAAATACCATAGTGATCTATAGCTAATAAATCCCAGAGTGATCTAAAGCTAATAAATACCAGAGTGATGTATAGCTAATAAATACCAGAGTGATCTACAGCTAATAAATACCAGTGTGATCTATAGCTAATAAATACCAGAGTGATCTACAGCTAATAAATACCAGAGTGATCTACAGCTAATAAATACCAGAGTGATCTATAGCTAATAAATACCAGAGTGATCTACATCTAATAAATACCAGAGTGATCTACATCTAATAAATACCAGAGTGATCTATAGCTAATAAATACCAGAGGGATCTATAGCTAATAAATACCATTGATTTATAGCTAATAAATACCAGAGTGATCTATAACTAATAAATACCAGAGTGATCTACATCTAATAAATACCAGAGTGATCTACAGCTAATAAATACCAGTGTGATCTACAGCTAATAAATACCAGAGTGATCTATAGTTAATAAATACCAGAGTGTTCTACAGGTAATAAATACCAGAGTGATCTATAGCTAATAAATACCAGAGTGATCTACATCTAATAAATACCAGAGTGATCTATAGCTAATAAATACCAGAGTTATCTATATCTAATAAATACCAGTGATTTATAGCTAATAAATACCAGAGTGATCTACATCTAATAAATACCAGTGATCTATAGCTAATAAATACCAGAGTGATCTACAGCTAATAAATACCAGAGTGATCTATAGCTAATAAATACCAGAGTGATCTACAGCTAATAAATACCAGAGAGATCTACATCTAATAAATACCAGTGTGATCTACAGCTAATAAATACCAGAGTGATCTATAGCTAATAAATACCAGAGTGATCTATAGCTAATAAATTCCAGAGTGATCTACAGCTAATAAATACCAGAGTGATCTACAGCTAATAAATACCAGAGTGATCTACAGCTAATAAATACCAGACTGATCTACAGCTAATAAATACCAGAGTGATCTACAGCTAATAAATACCAGAGTGATCTATAGCTAATAAATACCAGAGTGATCTATAGCTAATAAATACCAGAGTGATCTACAGCTAATAAATACCAGAGTGATCTACAGCTAATAAATACCAGAGTGATCTACAGCTAATAAATACCAGAGTGATCTACAGCTAATAAATACCAGAGTGATCTACAGCTAATAAATACCAGAGTGATCTATAGCTAATAAATACCAGAGTGATCTACAGCTAATAAATACCAGATTGATCTACAGCCAGGGGCGTAACTATCGGGGTAGCAGCGGTAGCAGTTGCCACAGGGCCCGGGACATTACAGGGCCCCGCGGGCCGCCGATACGTTTTTTTTTTTTTTTTTTTATAGTCCGTTATCTGCTGGAGTAACCCCAGCAGGTAACGGGCCCTATATACTTACCGTTCCCCGAGGTTCCGCTCACGGCCACCTGCGCTTCCGATTCTGCGGAGGCGGCTGTGAGCAGGAGCGGGGATCGGTATGTGAGGCCGTGGCCCGAACACCACAATCACTGCTATCATTATACTTTGGGGTCTTTTCAGACCCCGGAGTATAATAATTGGAGGCCCAGAGTTGGTGAGGGAACATAAAAAACAATGTACTTACCTGTCCTACGCTTCTCCAGGCTTCGGACCTGTTTGGTGACGTCCCAGACGTCAGCCGACGTCATTTTGCGTCACGACGCAGGCCCGTGTCACGTGACGCCGTTCTGGTCCAACATTGAAGAAGGCCGAAGTAGCGCACGGGCATGCACCGGAGTGAGGAACTGGTAAGCAACGTTGTTTTTTATGTTTGTCACCTCCCCTGGGTCGCCGATCATTATACTCTGGGGTCTGAAAAGACTCCAGAGTATAATAATTGTTCATGCGTGGTCCAAAATGGGACATATAATAGTGTTTGCAGGGGCCACTATGGGGAATAATAGTGTGTGCAGTGGCCACTATGGGGAATAATAGTGTGTGCAGGGGCCACTATGGGGAATAATAGTGTGTGCAGTGGCCACTATGGGGAATAATAGTGTGTGCAGGGGCCACTATGGGACATGATACTGTGTGCAGGGGCCCCTATGGGACATAATACTGTGTGCAGGGGCCACTATGGGGCAAAATACTCAGTGCAGGGGCCACTATGGGGAATATTAGTGTGTGCAGGGGCCACTATGGGGAATGATACTGTGTGCAGGGGCCACTATGGGGCAAAATACTGTGTGCAGGGGCCACTATGGGACATGATACTGTGTGAAGGGGCCCCTATGGGACATGATACTGTGTGCAGGGGCCACTATGGGGCATGATACTGTATGCAGGGGCCGCTATGGGACATAATGCTGTGTGCAGAGGCCACTATGGGACATGATACTGTGTGCAGAGGCCACTATGGGACATGATAGTGTGTGCAGAGGCCACTATGGCACATAATAGTGTGCGCAGGAATGCGTTTTTTTGGGGGGGGGGGGGGTTGGAGGGGGCGGTCCGGGGGGAGGGGTCGGGGGCGGCGGTTCGGGGGGGGCCCCGTGTCAAATGTTCGCCTTGGGGCCCAGCCATTCCTAGTTACGTCACTGTCTACAGCTATAAAATACCAGTGATCTACATCTAATAAATACCAGTGTGATCTACAGCTAATAAATACCAGAGTGATCTAAAGCTATAAAATACCAGTGTGATCTACAGCTAATAAATACCAGTGTGATCTACAGCTAATAAATACCAGAGTGATCTACAGCTAATAAATACCAGAGTGATCTACAGCTAATAAATACCAGAGTGATCTATAGCTAATAAATACCAGAGTGATCTACAGCTAATAAATACCATAGTGATCTACAGCTAATAAATACCAGAGTGATCTACATCTAATAAATACCAGAGTGATCTATAGCTAATAAATACCAGAGTGATCTACAGCTAATAAATACCAGAGTGATCTACAGCTAATAAATACCATAGTGATCTATAGCTAATAAATACCAGAGTGATCTATAGCTAATAAATACCAGAGTGATCTACAGCTAATAAATATCAGAGTGATCTATAGCTAATAAATACCAGAGTGATCTACAGCTAATAAATACCAGAGTGATCTATAGCTAATAAATACCAGAGTGATCTATAGCTAATAAATACCAGAGTGATCTACAGCTAATAAATACCAGAGTGATCTACAGCTAATAAATACCAGAGTGATCTAGAGCTAATAAATACCAGAGTGATCTATAGCTAATAAATACCAGAGTGATCTACATCTAATAAATACCAGAGTGATCTACAGCTAATAAATACCAGAGTGATCTATAGCTAATAAATACCAGAGTGATCTATAGCTAATAAATACCAGAGTGATCTATAGCTAATAAATACCAGAGTGATCTATAGCTAATAAATACCAGAGTGATGTATAGCTAATAAATACCAGAGTGATCTATATCTAATAAATACCAGAGTGATCTACAGTCATGGCCAAAAGTTTTGAGAATGATACAAATATTAATTTTTACAAAGTCTACTGCTTCAGTTTTTCTAATGGCAATTTGCATATACTCCAGAATGTTATAAAGAGTGATCAGCTTAACAGCAATTACTTGCAAAGTCAATATTTGCCTAAAAAATGAACTTTATCCCCCAAAACACATTTCAACATCGTTGCAGCCCTGCCTTAAAAGGACCACCTAACATCGTTTCAGTGATTGCTCCATTAACACAGGTGTGGGTGTTGATGAGGACAGGGCTGGAGATCAATCTGTCATGATTAAGTAAGAATGACACCACTGGACACTTTAAAAGGAAGCTGGTACTTGCCATCATTGTTTCTCTTCTGTTAACCATGGTTATCTCTAAAGAAACACGTGCAGTCATCATTGCACTGCACAAAAATGGCCTAACTGGGAAGAGTATTGCAGCTAGAAAGATTGCACCTCAGTCAACAATCTATCGCATCATCAAGAACTTCAAGGAGAGAGGTTCCATTGGTGCCAAAAAGGCTCCAGGGCGCCCAAGAAAGACCAGCAAGCGGCAGGACCGTCTCTTAAAAGTGTTTCAGCTGCGGGATGGGGATACCAGCAGTGCAGAGCTTGCTGAGGAATGGCAGCAGGCAGGTGTGAGTGCATCTGCACGCACTGTGAGGCGGAGACTCTTGGAGCAAGGCCTGGTCTCAAGGAGGGCAGCAAAGAAGCCACTTCTCTCCAGAAAAAACATCAGGGACAGACTGATATTCTGCAAAAGGTACAGGGAGTGGACTGCTGAGGACTGGGGGAAAGTCATTTTCTCTGATGAATCCCCTTTTCGATTGTTTGGAACATCTGGAAAACAGCTTATTCGGAGAAGAAGAGGTGAGCGCTACCACCAATCTTGTCTCATGCCAACTGTAAAGCATCCTGAAACCATTCATGTGTGGGGTTGCTTCTCAGCCAAGGTAATCGGCTCTCTCACAGTCTTCGCCATGAATAAAGAATGGTACCAGAATGTCCTCCAAGAGCAACTTCTCCCAACCGTCCAAGAGCAGTTTGGCGCTCAACAATGCCTTTTCCAGCATGATGGAGCACCTTGCCATAAAGCAAAGGTGATAACTAAATGGCTCAGGGAACAAAACATAGAGATTTTGGGTCCATGGCCTGGAAACTCCCCAGATCTTAATCCCATTGAGAACTTGTGGTCAATCATCAAGAGACGGGTGGACAAACAAAAACCAGCAAATTCAGACAAAATTAAAGCATTGATTCTACAAGAATGGACTGCTATCAGTCAGGATTTGGTCCAGAAGTTGATTGAGAGCATGCCAGGGAGAATTGCAGAGGTCCTGAAGAAGAAGGGTCAACACTGCAAATATTGACTTCCTGCATTAACTCATTCTAACTGTCAATATAAGCTTCTGTTACTCATAATATGAACGCAATTCTATTTCTGTATGTGATAAAAACATCTGACAAACACACATAAAAACCAGAGGGCAGCGGATCATGTGAAAATAGAATATTTGTGTCATTCTCAAAACTTTTGGCCATGACTGTACATCTAATAAATACCACAGTGATCTACATCTAATAAATACCAGAGTGATCTACAGCTAATAAATACCAGAGTGATCTATAGCTAATAAATACCAGAGTGATCGATAGCTAATAAATACCAGAGTGATCTACAGCTAATAAATACCAGAGTGATCTATAGCTAATAAATACCAGAGGGATCTACATCTAATAAATACCAGAGTGATCTATAGATAATAAATACCAGAGTGATCTATAGCTAATAAATACCAGAGGGATCTACATCTAATAAATACCAGAGTGATCTATAGATAATAAATACCAGAGTGATCTATAGCTAATAAATACCAGAGTGATCTATAGCTAATAGATACCAGAATGATCTATAGCTAATAAATACCAGAGTGATCTATAGCTAATAAATACCAGCGTGATCTACAGCTATAAAATACCAGAGTGATCTACAGCTAATAAATACCAGAGTGATCTACAGCTAATAAATACCAGAGTGATCTACAGCTAATAAATACCAGAGTGATCTACAGCTAATAAATACCAGAGTGATCTATAGCTAATAAATACCAGAGTGATCTACAGCTAATAAATACCAGATTGATCTACAGCCAGGGGCGTAACTATCGGGGTAGCAGCGGTAGCAGTTGCCACAGGGCCCGGGACATTACAGGGCCCCGCGGGCCGCCGATACGTTTTTTTTTTTTTTTTTTTTATAGTCCGTTATCTGCTGGAGTAACCCCAGCAGGTAACGGGCCCTATATACTTACCGTTCCCCGAGGTTCCGCTCACGGCCACCTGCGCTTCCGATTCTGCGGAGGCGGCTGTGAGCAGGAGCGGGGATCGGTATGTGAGGCCGTGGCCCGAACACCACAATCACTGCTATCATTATACTTTGGGGTCTTTTCAGACCCCGGAGTATAATAATTGGAGGCCCAGAGTTGGTGAGGGAACATAAAAAACAATGTACTTACCTGTCCTACGCTTCTCCAGGCTTCGGACCTGTTTGGTGACGTCCCAGACGTCAGCCGACGTCATTTTGCGTCACGACGCAGGCCCGTGTCACGTGACGCCGTTCTGGTCCAACATTGAAGAAGGCCGAAGTAGCGCACGGGCATGCACCGGAGTGAGGAACTGGTAAGCAACGTTGTTTTTTATGTTTGTCACCTCCCCTGGGTCGCCGATCATTATACTCTGGGGTCTGAAAAGACTCCAGAGTATAATAATTGTTCATGCGTGGTCCAAAATGGGACATATAATAGTGTTTGCAGGGGCCACTATGGGGAATAATAGTGTGTGCAGTGGCCACTATGGGGAATAATAGTGTGTGCAGGGGCCACTATGGGGAATAATAGTGTGTGCAGTGGCCACTATGGGGAATAATAGTGTGTGCAGGGGCCACTATGGGACATGATACTGTGTGCAGGGGCCCCTATGGGACATAATACTGTGTGCAGGGGCCACTATGGGGCAAAATACTCAGTGCAGGGGCCACTATGGGGAATATTAGTGTGTGCAGGGGCCACTATGGGGAATGATACTGTGTGCAGGGGCCACTATGGGGCAAAATACTGTGTGCAGGGGCCACTATGGGACATGATACTGTGTGAAGGGGCCCCTATGGGACATGATACTGTGTGCAGGGGCCACTATGGGGCATGATACTGTATGCAGGGGCCGCTATGGGACATAATGCTGTGTGCAGAGGCCACTATGGGACATGATACTGTGTGCAGAGGCCACTATGGGACATGATAGTGTGTGCAGAGGCCACTATGGCACATAATAGTGTGCGCAGGAATGCGTTTTTTTTTGGGGGGGGGGGGGTTGGAGGGGGGCGGTCCGGGGGGAGGGGTCGGGGGCGGCGGTTCGGGGGGGGGCCCCGTGTCAAATGTTCGCCTTGGGGCCCAGCCATTCCTAGTTACGTCACTGTCTACAGCTATAAAATACCAGTGATCTACATCTAATAAATACCAGTGTGATCTACAGCTAATAAATACCAGAGTGATCTAAAGCTATAAAATACCAGTGTGATCTACAGCTAATAAATACCAGTGTGATCTACAGCTAATAAATACCAGAGTGATCTACAGCTAATAAATACCAGAGTGATCTACAGCTAATAAATACCAGAGTGATCTATAGCTAATAAATACCAGAGTGATCTACAGCTAATAAATACCATAGTGATCTACAGCTAATAAATACCAGAGTGATCTACATCTAATAAATACCAGAGTGATCTATAGCTAATAAATACCAGAGTGATCTACAGCTAATAAATACCAGAGTGATCTACAGCTAATAAATACCATAGTGATCTATAGCTAATAAATACCAGAGTGATCTATAGCTAATAAATACCAGAGTGATCTATAGCTAATAAATACCAGTGTGATCTACAGCTAATAAATACCAGAGTGATCTACAGCTAATAAATACCAGAGTGATCTACAGCTAATAAATATCAGAGTGATCTATAGCTAATAAATACCAGAGTGATCTACAGCTAATAAATACCAGAGTGATCTATAGCTAATAAATACCAGAGTGATCTATAGCTAATAAATACCAGAGTGATCTACAGCTAATAAATACCAGAGTGATCTACAGCTAATAAATACCAGAGTGATCTAGAGCTAATAAATACCAGAGTGATCTATAGCTAATAAATACCAGAGTGATCTACATCTAATAAATACCAGAGTGATCTACAGCTAATAAATACCAGAGTGATCTATAGCTAATAAATACCAGAGTGATCTATAGCTAATAAATACCAGAGTGATCTATAGCTAATAAATACCAGAGTGATCTATAGCTAATAAATACCAGAGTGATGTATAGCTAATAAATACCAGAGTGATCTATATCTAATAAATACCAGAGTGATCTATAGCTAATAAATACCAGCGATTTATAGCTAATAAATACCAGAGTGATCTACAGTCATGGCCAAAAGTTTTGAGAATGATACAAATATTAATTTTTACAAAGTCTACTGCTTCAGTTTTTCTAATGGCAATTTGCATATACTCCAGAATGTTATAAAGAGTGATCAGCTTAACAGCAATTACTTGCAAAGTCAATATTTGCCTAAAAAATGAACTTTATCCCCCAAAACACATTTCAACATCGTTGCAGCCCTGCCTTAAAAGGACCACCTAACATCGTTTCAGTGATTGCTCCATTAACACAGGTGTGGGTGTTGATGAGGACAGGGCTGGAGATCAATCTGTCATGATTAAGTAAGAATGACACCACTGGACACTTTAAAAGGAAGCTGGTACTTGCCATCATTGTTTCTCTTCTGTTAACCATGGTTATCTCTAAAGAAACACGTGCAGTCATCATTGCACTGCACAAAAATGGCCTAACTGGGAAGAGTATTGCAGCTAGAAAGATTGCACCTCAGTCAACAATCTATCGCATCATCAAGAACTTCAAGGAGAGAGGTTCCATTGGTGCCAAAAAGGCTCCAGGGCGCCCAAGAAAGACCAGCAAGCGGCAGGACCGTCTCTTAAAAGTGTTTCAGCTGCGGGATGGGGATACCAGCAGTGCAGAGCTTGCTGAGGAATGGCAGCAGGCAGGTGTGAGTGCATCTGCACGCACTGTGAGGCGGAGACTCTTGGAGCAAGGCCTGGTCTCAAGGAGGGCAGCAAAGAAGCCACTTCTCTCCAGAAAAAACATCAGGGACAGACTGATATTCTGCAAAAGGTACAGGGAGTGGACTGCTGAGGACTGGGGGAAAGTCATTTTCTCTGATGAATCCCCTTTTCGATTGTTTGGAACATCTGGAAAACAGCTTATTCGGAGAAGAAGAGGTGAGCGCTACCACCAATCTTGTCTCATGCCAACTGTAAAGCATCCTGAAACCATTCATGTGTGGGGTTGCTTCTCAGCCAAGGTAATCGGCTCTCTCACAGTCTTGCCTAAAAACACAGCCATGAATAAAGAATGGTACCAGAATGTCCTCCAAGAGCAACTTCTCCCAACCGTCCAAGAGCAGTTTGGCGCTCAACAATGCCTTTTCCAGCATGATGGAGCACCTTGCCATAAAGCAAAGGTGATAACTAAATGGCTCAGGGAACAAAACATAGAGATTTTGGGTCCATGGCCTGGAAACTCCCCAGATCTTAATCCCATTGAGAACTTGTGGTCAATCATCAAGAGACGGGTGGACAAACAAAAACCAGCAAATTCAGACAAAATTAAAGCATTGATTCTACAAGAATGGACTGCTATCAGTCAGGATTTGGTCCAGAAGTTGATTGAGAGCATGCCAGGGAGAATTGCAGAGGTCCTGAAGAAGAAGGGTCAACACTGCAAATATTGACTTCCTGCATTAACTCATTCTAACTGTCAATATAAGCTTCTGTTACTCATAATATGAACGCAATTCTATTTCTGTATGTGATAAAAACATCTGACAAACACACATAAAAACCAGAGGGCAGCGGATCATGTGAAAATAGAATATTTGTGTCATTCTCAAAACTTTTGGCCATGACTGTACATCTAATAAATACCACAGTGATCTACATCTAATAAATACCACAGTGATCTACAGCTAATAAATACCAGAGTGATCTATAGCTAATAAATACCAGAGTGATCGATAGCTAATAAATACCAGAGTGATCTACAGCTAATAAATACCAGAGTGATCTATAGCTAATAAATACCAGAGGGATCTACATCTAATAAATACCAGAGTGATCTATAGATAATAAATACCAGAGTGATCTATAGCTAATAAATACCAGAGGGATCTACATCTAATAAATACCAGAGTGATCTATAGATAATAAATACCAGAGTGATCTATAGCTAATAAATACCAGAGTGATCTATAGCTAATAGATACCAGAATGATCTATAGCTAATAAATACCAGAGTGATCTATAGCTAATAAATACCAGCGTGATCTACAGCTATAAAATACCAGAGTGATCTACAGCTAATAAATACCAGAGTGATCTATAGCTAATAAATACCAGAGTGATCTATAGCTAATAAATACCAGAGTGATCTATAGCTAATAGATACCAGAATGATCTATAGCTAATAAATACCAGAGTGATCTATAGCTAATAAATACCAGAGTGATCTACAGCTAATAAATACCAGAGTGATCTATAGCTAATAAATACCAGTGATTTATAGCTAATAAATACCAGAGTGATCTATAACTAATAAATACCAGAGTGATCTACATCTAATAAATACCAGAGTGATCTATAGCTAATAAATACCAGAGTGATCTACAGCTAATAAATACCAGAGTGATCTACATCTAATAAATACCAGTGTGATCTACAGCTAATAAATACCAGAGTGATCTATAGCTAATAAATACCAGAGTGATCTACAGCTAATAAATACCAGAGTGATCTACAGCTAATAAATACCAGAGTGATCTACAGCTAATAAATACCAGAGTGATCTATAGCTAATAAATACCAGAGTGATCTACAGCTAATAAATACCAGAGTGATCTATAGCTAATAAATACCAGAGTGATCTACATCTAATAAATACCAGAGTGATCTACAGCTAATAAATACCAGAGTGATCTATAGCTAATAAATACCAGAGTGATCTATAGCTAATAAATACCAGAGTGATCTACAGCTAATAAATACCAGTGATCTATAGCTAATAAATACCAGAGTGATCTACAGCGAATAAATACCAGAGTGATCTTCAGCTAATAAATACCAGAGTGATCTATAGCTAATAAATACCAGAGTGATCTACAGCTAATAAATACCAGTGATCTATAGCTAATAAATACCAGAGTGATCTACAGCTAATAAATACCAGAGTGATCTACAGCTAATAAATACCAGAGTGATCTACAGCTAATAAATACCAGAGTGATCTACAGCTAATAAATACCAGAGTGATCTACAGCTAATAAATGCCAGAGTGATCTACAGCTAATAAATCCCAGAGTGATGTATAGCTAATAAATACCAGAGTGATCTACAGCTAATAAATACCAGTGTGATCTATAGCTAATAAATACCAGAGTGATCTACAGCTAATAAATACCAGAGTGATCTACAGCTAATAAATACCAGAGTGATCTATAGCTAATAAATACCAGAGTGATCTACATCTAATAAATACCAGAGTGATCTACATCTAATAAATACCAGAGTGATCTATAGCTAATAAATACCAGAGTGATCTATAGCTAATAAATACCATTGATTTATAGCTAATAAATACCAGAGTGATCTATAACTAATAAATACCAGAGTGATCTAAATCTAATAAATACCAGAGTGATCTATAGCTAATAAATACCAGAGTGATCTACAGCTAATAAATACCAGAGTGATCTACATCTAATAAATACCAGAGTGATCTACAGCTAATAAATACCAGTGTGATCTATAGCTAATAAATACCAGAGTGATCTACAGGTAATAAATACCAGAGTGATCTATAGCTAATAAATACCAGAGTGATCTATAGCTAATAAATACCAGTGATTTATAGCTAATAAATACCAGAGTGATCTACATCTAATAAATACCAGTGATCTATAGCTAATAAATACCAGTGTGATCTACAGCTAATAAATACCAGAGTGATCTATAGCTAATAAATACCAGAGTGATCTATAGCTAATAAATACCAGAGTGATCTACAGCTAATAAATACCAGAGTGATCTACAGCTAATAAATACCAGAGTGATCTATAGCTAATAAATACCAGAGTGATCTACAGCTAATAAATACCAGAGTGATCTACAGCTAATAAATACCAGAGTGATCTACAGCTAATAAATACCAGAGTGATCTACAGCTAATAAATACCAGAGTGATCTACAGCTAATAAATACCAGAGTGATCTATAGCTAATAAATACCAGAGTGATCTACAGCTAATAAATACCAGAATGATCTTCAGCCAGGGGCGTAACTATCGGGGTAGCAGCGGTAGCAGTTGCCACAGGGCCCGGGACATTACAGGGCCCCGCGGGCTGCCGATACGTTTTTTTTTTTTTTTTGTTTTTTATAGTCCGTTATCTGCTGAGTAACCCCAGCAGGTAACGGGCCCTATATACTTACCGTTCCCCGAGGTTCCGCTCACGGCCACCTGCGCTTCCGATTCTGCGGAGGCGGCTGTGAGCAGGAGCGGGGATCGGTATGTGAGGCCGTGGCCCGAACACCACAATCACTGCTATCATTATACTTTGGGGTCTTTTCAGACCCCGGAGTATAATAATTGGAGGCCCAGAGTTGGTGAGGGAACATAAAAAACAATGTACTTACCTGTCCTACGCTTCTCCAGGCTTCGGACCTGTTTGGTGACGTCCCAGACGTCAGCCGACGTCATTTTGCGTCGCGACGCAGGCCCGTGTCACGTGACGCCGTTCTGGTCCAACACTGAAGAAGGCCGAAGTAGCGCACGGGCATGCACCGGAGTGAGGAACAGGTAAGTAACGTTGTTTTTTATGTTTGTCACCTCCCCTGGGTCGCCGATCATTATACTCTGGGGTCTGAAAAGACTCCAGAGTATAATAATTGTTCATGCGTGGTCCACAATGGGACATATAATAGTGTTTGCAGGGGCCACTATGGGGAATAATAGTGTGTGCAGTGGCCACTATGGGGAATAATAGTGTGTGCAGGGGCCACTATGGGGAATAATAGTGTGTGCAGTGGCCACTATGGGGAATAATAGTGTGTGCAGGGGCCACTATGGGACATGATACTGTGTGCAGGGGCCCCTATGGGACATAACACTGTGTGCAGGGGCCACTATGGGGCAAAATACTCAGTGCAGGGGCCACTATGGGGAATATTAGTGTGTGCAGGGGCCACTATGGGGAATGATACTGTGTGCAGGGGCCACTATGGGGCAAAATACTGTGTGCAGGGGCCACTATGGGACATGATACTGTGTGAAGGGGCCCCTATGGGACATGATACTGTGTGCAGGGGCCACTATGGGGCATGATACTGTTTGCAGGGGCCGCTATGGGACATAATGCTGTGTGCAGAGGCCACTATGGGACATGATACTGTGTGCAGAGGCCACTATGGGACATGATACTGTGTGCAGAGACCACTATGGCACATAATAGTGTGCGCAGGAATGCGTTTTTTTGGGGGGGGGGGGGGTTGGAGGGGGCGGTCCGGGGGGGAGGGGTCGGGGGGCGGCGGTTCGGGGGGGGCCCCATGTCAAATGTTCGCCTTGGGGCCCAGCCATTCCTAGTTACGTCACTGTCTACAGCTATAAAATACCAGTGATCTACATCTAATAAATACCAGTGTGATCTACAGCTAATAAATACCAGAGTGATCTAAAGCTATAAAATACCAGTGCGATCTACAGCTAATAAATACCAGTGTGATCTACAGCTAATAAATACCAGAGTGATCTACAGCTAATAAATACCAGAGTGATCTACAGCTAATAAATACCAGAGTGATCTATACCTAATAAATACCAGAGTGATCTACAGCTAATAAATACCATAGTGATCTACAGCTAATAAATACCAGAGTGATCTACATCTAATAAATACCAGAGTGATCTATAGCTAATAAATACCAGAGTGATCTACAGCTAATAAATACCATAGTGATCTATAGCTAATAAATACCAGAGTGATCGATAGCTAATAAATACCAGAGTGATCTACAGCTAATAAATACCAGAGTGATCTATAGCTAATAAATACCAGAGGGATCTATAGCTAATAAATACCAGAGTGATCTATAGCTAATAAATACCAGAGTGATCTATAGCTAATAAATACCAGAGTGATCTATAGCTAATAAATACCAGAATGATCTATAGCTAATAAATACCAGAGTGATCTATAGCTAATAAATACCAGAGTGATCTACAGCTAAAAAATACCAGAGTGATCTACAGCTAATAAATACCAGAGTGATCTATAGCTAATAAATACCAGAGTGATCTATAGCTAATAAATACCAGAGTGATCTATAGCTAATAGATACCAGAATGATCTATAGCTAATAAATACCAGAGTGATCTATAGCTAATAAATACCAGAGTGATCTACAGCTAATAAATACCAGATTGATCTACATCTAATAAATACCAGAGAGGTCTATAGCTAATAAATACCAGAGTGATCTACAGCTAATAAATACCAGAGTGATCTACAGCTAATAAATACCAGAGTGATCTATAGCTAATAAATACCAGAGTGATCTACATCTAATAAATACCAGAGTGATCTACATCTAATAAATACCAGAGTGATCTATAGCTAATAAATACCAGAGTGATCTATAGCTAATAAATACCAGAGTGATCTACAGCTAATAAAATACCAGTGATCTACAGCTAATAAATACCAGAGTGATCTATAGCTAATAAATACCAGAGTGATCTACAGCTAATAAATACCAGAGTGATCTACAGCTAATAAATACCAGAGTGATCTACAGCTAATAAATACCAGAGTGATCTACAGCTAATAAATACCAGAGTGATCTACAGCTAATAAGTACCAGAGTGATCTACAGCTAATAAATACCAGAGTGATCTACAGCTAATAAATACCAGAGTGATCTACAGCTAATAAATACCAGAGTGATGTATAGCTAATAAATACCAGAGTGATCTACAGCTAATAAATACCAGAGTGATCTATAGCTAATAAATACCAGAGTGATCTACAGCTAATAAATACCAGAGTGATCTATAGCTAATAAATACCAGAGTGATCTATAGCTAATAAATACCAGAGTGATCTACATCTAATAAATACCAGAGTGATCTACATCTAATAAATACCAGAGTGATCTATAGCTAATAAATACCAGAGTGATCTATAGCTAATAAATACCAGATTGATTTATAGCTAATAAATACCAGAGTGATCTATAGCTAATAAATACCAGAGTGATCTACAGCTAATAAATACCAGAGTGATCTATAGCTAATAAATACCAGAGTGATCTACAGCTAATAAATACCAGAGTGATCTACATCTAATAAATACCAGTGTGATCTACAGCTAATAAATACCAGAGTGATCTATAGCTAATAAATACCAGAGTGATCTACAGGTAATAAATACCAGAGTGATCTATAGCTAATAAATACCAGAGTGATCTACATCTAATAAATACCAGAGTGAACTATAGCTAATAAATACCAGAGTGATCTACAGCTAATAAATACCAGAGTGATCTACAGCTAATAAATACCAGAGTGATCTATAGCTAATAAATACCAGAGTGATCTACAGCTAATAAATACCAGAGTGATCTACAGCCAGGGGCGTAACTATCGGGGTAGCAGCGGTAGCAGTTGCCACAGGGCCCGGGACATTACAGGGCCCCGCGGGCCGCCGATACGTTTTTTTTTTTTGTTTTTTTTTATAGTCCGTTATCTGCTGGAGTAACCCCAGCAGGTAACGGGCCCTATATACTTACCGTTCCCCGAGGTTCCACTCACGGCCACCTGCGCTTCCGATTCTGCGGAGGCGGCTGTGAGCAGGAGCGGGGATCGGTATGTGAGGCCGTGGCCCGAACACCACAATCACTGCTATCATTATACTTTGGGGTCTTTTCAGACCCCGGAGTATAATAATTGGAGGCCCAGAGTTGGTGAGGGAACATAAAAAACAATGTACTTACCTGTCCTACGCTTCTCCAGGCTTCGGACCTGTTTGGTGACGTCCCAGACGTCAGCCGACGTCATTTTGCGTCGCGACGCAGGCCCGTGTCACGTGACGCCGTTCTGGTCCAACATTGAAGAAGGCCGAAGTAGCGCACGGGCATGCACCGGAGTGAGGAACAGGTAAGTAACGTTGTTTTTTATGTTTGTCACCTCCCCTTGGTCGCCGATCATTATACTCTGGGGTCTGAAAAGACTCCAGAGTATAATAATTGTTCATGCGTGGTCCACAATGGGACATATAATAGTGTTTGCAGGGGCCACTATGGGGAATAATAGTGTGTGCAGTGGCCACTATGGGGAATAATAGTGTGTGCAGGGGCCACTATGGGGAATAATAGTGTGTGCAGTGGCCACTATGGGGAATAATAGTGTGTGCAGGGGCCACTATGGGACATGATACTGTGTGCAGGGGCCCCTATGGGACATAATACTGTGTGCAGGGGCCACTATGGGACATGATACTGTGTGCAGGGGCCCCTATGGGGAATATGATACTGTGTGCAGGGGCCACTATGGGGCATGATACTGTGTGCAGGGGCCACTATGGGGCATAAATGCTGTGTGCAGGGGCCACTATGGGACATGATACTGTGTGCAGAGGCCACTATGGGACATGATACTGTGTGCAGAGGCCACTATGGCACATAATAGTGTGCGCAGGATAATGCGTTTTGTGCGGGGGGGGGTTGGAGGGGGCGGTCCGGGGGGAGGGGACGGGGGCGGTCCGTGCGGGGGGCCCCATGTCAAATTCGCATCGCCATGTTCGCCTTGGGGCCCAGCCATTCCTAGTTACGTCACTGTCTACAGCTATAAAATACCAGTGATCTACATCTAATAAATACCAGTGTGATCTACAGCTAATAAATACCAGAGTGATCTAAAGCTATAAAATACCAGTGTGATCTACAGCTAATAAATACCAGTGTGATCTACAGCTAATAAATACCAGAGTGATCTACATCTAATAAATACCAGAGTGATCTATAGCTAATAAATACCAGTGTGATCTACAGCTAATAAATACCAGAGTGATCTATAGCTAATAAATACCAGAGTGATCTACAGCTAATAAATACCAGTGTGATCTACAGCTAATAAATACCAGAGTGATCTACAGCTAATAAATACCAGTGTGATCTACAGCTAATAAATACCAGAGTGATCTATAGCTAATAAATACCAGAGTGATCTATAGCTACTAAATACCAGAGTGATCTACAGCTAATAAATACCAGAGTGATCTATAGCTAATAAATACCAGAGTGATCTATAGCTAATAAATACCAGAGTGATCTATAGCTAATAAATACCAGAGTGATCTATAGCTAATAAATACCAGAGTGATCTACAGCTAATAAATACCAGAGTGATCTACAGCTAATAAATACCAGAGTGATCTACAGCTAATAAATACCAGAGTGATCTATAGCTAATAAATACCAGAGTGATCTACAGCTAATAAATACCAGAGTGATCTATAGCTAATAAATACCAGAGTGATCTATAGCTAATAAATACCAGAGTGATCTATAGCTAATAAATACCAGTGTGATCTACAGCTAATAAATACCAGAGTGATCTACAGCTAATAAATACCAGAGTGATCTACAGCTAATAAATACCAGAGTGATCTATAGCTAATAAATACCAGAGTGATCTACAGCTAATAAATACCAGAGTGATCTATAGCTAATAAATACCAGAGTGATCTATAGCTAATAAATACCAGAGTGATCTACAGCTAATAAATACCAGAGTGATCTACAGTCATGGCCAAAAGTTTTGAGAATGATACAAATATTACTTTTTACAAAGTCTACTGCTTCAGTTTTTCTAATGGCAATTTGCATATACTCCAGAATGTTATAAAGAGTGATCAGCTTAACAGCAATTACTTGCAAAGTCAATATTTGCCTAAAAAATGAACTTTATCCCCCAAAACACATTTCAACATCATTGCAGCCCTGCCTTAAAAGGACCACCTAACATCGTTTCAGTGATTGCTCCATTAACACAGGTGTGGGTGTTGATGAGGACAGGGCTGGAGATCAATCTGTCATGATTAAGTAAGAATGACACCACTGGACACTTTAAAAGGAGGCTGGTACTTGCCATCATTGTTTCTCTTCTGTTAACCATGGTTATCTCTAAAGAAACACGTGCAGTCATCATTGCACTGCACAAAAATGGCCTAACTGGGAAGAGTATTGCAGCTAGAAAGATTGCACCTCAGTCAACAATCTATCGCATCATCAAGAACTTCAAGGAGAGAGGTTCCATTGGTGCCAAAAAGGCTCCAGGGCGCCCAAGAAAGACCAGCAAGCGGCAGGACCGTCTCTTAAAAGTGTTTCAGCTGCGGGATGGGGCTACCAGCAGTGCAGAGCTTGCTGAGGAATGGCAGCAGGCAGGTGTGAGTGCATCTGCACACACGGTGTGAGGCGGAGACTCTTGGAGCAAGGCCTGGTCTCAAGGAGGGCAGCAAAGAAGCCACTTCTCTCCAGAAAAAACATCAGGGACAGACTGATATTCTGCAAAAGGTACAGGGAGTGGACTGCTGAGGACTGGGGTAAAGTCATTTTCTCTGATGAATCCCCTTTTCGATTGTTTGGAACATCTGGAAAACAGCTTATTCGGAGAAGAAGAGGTGAGCGCTACCACCAGTCTTGTCTCATGCCAACTGTAAAGCATCCTGAAACCATTCATGTGTGGGGTTGCTTCTCAGCCAAGGTAATCGGCTCTCTCGCAGTCTTGCCTAAAAACACAGCCATGAATAAAGAATGGTACCAGAATGTCCTCCAAGAGCAACTTCTCCCAACCGTCCAAGAGCAGTTTGGCGCTCAACAATGCCTTTTCCAGCATGATGGAGCACCTTGCCATAAAGCAAAGGTGATAACTAAATGGCTCAGGGAACAAAACATAGAGATTTTGGGTCCATGGCCTGGAAACTCCCCAGATCTTAATCCCATTGAGAACTTGTGGTCAATCATCAAGAGACGGGTGGACAAACAAAAACCAACAAATTCAGACAAAATTAAAGCATTGATTCTACAAGAATGGACTGCTATCAGTCAGGATTTGGTCCAGAAGTTGATTGAGAGCATGCCAGGGAGAATTGCAGAGGTCCTGAAGAAGAAGGGTCAACACTGCAAATATTGACTTGCTGCATTAACTCATTCTAACTGTCAATATAAGCTTCTGTTACTCATAATATGAATGCAATTCTATTTCTGTATGTGATAAAAACATCTGACAAACACACATAAAAACCAGAGGGCAGCGGATCATGTGAAAATAGAATATTTGTGTCATTCTCAAAACTTTTGGCCATGTCTGTACATCTAATAAATACCAGAGTGATCTACATCTAATAAATACCAGAGTGATCTACAGCTAATAAATACCAGAGTGATCTATAGCTAATAAATACCAGAGTGATCGATAGCTAATAAATACCAGAGTGATCTACATCTAATAAACACCAGAGTGATCTACAGCTAATAAATACCAGAGTGATCTAAGCTAATAAATACCAGAGGGATCTACATCTAATAAATACCAGAGTGATCTATAGATAATAAATACCAGAGTGATCTATAGCTAATAAATACCAGAGTGATCTATAGCTAATCGATACCAGAATGATCTATAGCTAATAAATACCAGAGTGATCTATAGCTAATAAATACAGAGTGATCTACAGCTATAAAATACCAGAGTGATCTACAGCTAATAAATACCAGAGTGATCTATAGCTAATAAATACCAGAGTGATCTATAGCTAATAAATACCAGAGGACTATAGCTAATAGATACCAGAATGATCTATAGCTAATAAATACCAGAGTGATCTATAGCTAATAAATACCAGAGTGATCTATAGCTAATAAATACCAGAGTGATCTACAGCTAATAAATACCAGAGTGATCTACAGCTAATAAATACCAGAGTGATCTACATCTAATAAATACCAGAGTGATCTACAGCTAATAAATACCAGAGTGATCTACAGCTAATAAATACCAGAGTGATCTAAGCTAATAAATACCAGAGTGATCTACAGCTAATAAATACCAGAGTGATCTACAGCTAATAAATACCAGAGTGATCTATAGCTAATAAATACCAGAGTGATCTACAGCTAATAAATACCAGAGTGATCTACAGCTAATAAATACCAGAGTGATCTATAGCTAATAAATACCAGAGTGATCTACAGCTAATAAATACCAGAGTGACTAAGCTAATAAATACCAGAGTGATCTACAGCTAATAAATACCAGAGTGATCTACAGCTAATAAATACCAGAGTGATCTACAGCTAATAAATACCAGAGTGATCTACAGCTAATAAATACCAGAGTGATCTATAGCTAATAAATACCAGAGTGATCTACAGCTAATAAATACCAGAGTGATCTACAGCTAATAAATACCAGAGTGATCTATAGCTAATAAATACCAGAGTGATCTACAGCAAAAAACCAGAGTGATCTACAGCTAATAAATACCAGAGTGATCTACAGCTAATAAATACCAGAGTGATCTACAGCTAATAAATACCAGAGTGATCTACAGCTAATAAATACAGAGTGATCTAAGCTAATAAATACCAGAGTGATCTACAGCTAATAAATACCAGAGTGATCTACAGCTAATAAATACCAGAGTGATCTACAGCTAATAAATACCAGAGTGATCTACAGCTAATAAATACCAGAGTGATCTACAGCTAATAAATACCAGAGTGATCTACAGCAAAAACCAGAGTGATCTACAGCTAATAAATACCAGAGTGATCTACAGCTAAAAATACCAGAGTGAATGAGCAAAAATACCAGAGTGATCTAAGCTAATAAATACCAGAGTGATCTACAGCTAATAAATACCAGAGTGATCTACAGCTAATAAATACCAGAGTGATCTAAGCTAAGAAATACCAGAGTGATCTACAGCTAATAAATACCAGAGTGATCTACAGCTAATAAATACCAGAGTGATCTATAGCCTAAATATCAAATACCAGAGTGACTACAGCTAATAAATACCAGAGTGATCTACAGCTAATAAATACCAGAGTGATCTACCAAAGCTAATAAATACCAGAGTGATCTACAGCTAATAAATACCAGAGTGATCTACAGCTAATAAAACCAGAGTGATCTACAGCTAATAAATACCAGAGTGATCTACAGCTAATAAATACCAGAGTGATCTACAGCTAAAAAACCAGAGTGAGCACTGCAGCACACCAGAGTGCTTGAGCAGCCTCAAAACCAGAGAGACTCCCAGCAAAAAGCAGAGAACGCAAAAGGTACGGAGTGGACGCTGAGGACGGGGTAAATCACCGATGAATCCCCCGATGGGAACACGGAAAACAGCTATCGGAGAAGAAGAGGTGAGCGCTACCACCAGTCTTGTCTCATGCCAACTGAAAGCATCCTGAAACCATTCATGTGTGGGGTTGCTTCTCAGCCAAGGTAATCGGCTCTCTCACAGTCTTGCCTAAAAACACAGCCATGAATAAAGAATGGTACCAGAATGTCCTCCAAGAGCAACCCTCCCAACCGTCCAAGAGCAGTTTGGCGCTCAACAATGCCTTTTCCAGCATGATGGAGCACCTTGCCATAAAGCAAAGGTGATAACTAAATGGCTCAGGGAACAAAACATAGAGATTTTGGGTCCATGGCCTGGAAACTCCCCAGATCTTAATCCCATTGAGAACTTGTGGTCAATCATCAAGAGACGGGTGGACAAACAAAAACCAACAAATTCAGACAAAATTAAAGCATTGATTCTACAAGAATGGACTGCTATCAGTCAGGATTTGGTCCAGAAGTTGATTGAGAGCATGCCAGGGAGAATTGCAGAGGTCCTGAAGAAGAAGGGTCAGCACTGCAAATATTGACTTGCTGCATTAACTCATTCTAACTGTCAATATAAGCTTCTGTTACTCATAATATGAATGCAATTCTATTTCTGTATGTGATAAAAACATCTGACAAACACACATAAAAACCAGAGGGCAGCAGATCATGTGAAAATAGAATATTTGTGTCATTCTCAAAACTTTTGGCCATGACTGTACATCTAATAAATACCAGAGTGATCTACATCTAATAAATACCAGAGTGATCTATAGCTAATAAATACCAGAGTGATCTACAGCTAATAAATACCAGAGTGATCGATAGCTAATAAATACCAGAGTGATCTACATCTAATAAATACCAGAGTGATCTACAGCTAATAAATACCAGAGTGATCTATAGCTAATAAATACCAGAGTGATCTACATCTAATAAATACCAGAGTGATCTATAGATAATAAATACCAGAGTGATCTATAGCTAATAAATACCAGAGTGATCTATAGCTAATAGATACCAGAATGATCTATAGCTAATAAATACCAGAGTGATCTATAGCTAATAAATACCAGAGTGATCTACAGCTATAAAATACCAGAGTGATCTACAGCTAATAAATACCAGAGTGATCTATAGCTAATAGATACCAGAATGATCTATAGCTAATAAATACCAGAGTGATCTATAGCTAATAAATACCAGAGTGATCTACAGCTATAAAATACCAGAGTGATCTACAGCTAATAAATACCAGAGTGATCTATAGCTAATAAATACCAGAGTGATCTATAGCTAATAAATACCAGAGTGATCTATAGCTAATAGATACCAGAATGATCTATAGCTAATAAATACCAGAGTAATCTATAGCTAATAAATACCAGAGTGATCTACAGATATAAAATACCAGTGATCTACAGCTAATAAATACCAGAGTGATCTACAGCTAATAAATACCAGAGTGATCTACAGCTAATAAATACCAGAGTGATCTATAGCTAATAAATACCAGAGTGATCTACAGCTAATAAATACCAGAGTGATCTACAACTAATAAATACCAGAGTGATCTATAGCTAATAAATACCAGAGTGATCTACATCTAATAAATACCAGAGTGATCTATAGATAATAAATACCAGAGTGATCTATAGCTAATAAATACCAGAGTGATCTACAGCTAATAAATACCAGAGTGATCTATAGCTAATAAATACCAGAGTGATGTACAGCTAATAAATACCAGTGATCTACAGCTAATAAATACCAGAGTGATCTACAGCTAATAAATACCAGAGTGATCTATAGCTAATAAATACCAGAGTGATCTACAGCTAATAAATACCAGAGTGATCTACAGCTAATAAATACCAGAGTGATCTATAGCTAATAAATACCAGAGTGATCTACAGCTAATAAATACCAGAGTGATCTACAGCTAATAAATACCAGAGTGATCTATAGCTAATAAATACCAGAGTGATCTACAACTAATAAATACCAGAGTGATCTACAGCTAATAAATACCAGAGTGATCTATAGCTAATAAATACCAGAGTGATCTACAGCTAATAAATACCAGAGTTATCTACAGCTAATAAATACCAGAGTGATCTATAGCTAATAAATACCAGAGTGATCTACAGCTAATAAATACCAGAGTGATCTATAGCTAATAAATACCAGAGTGATCTACATCTAAGAAATACCAGAGTGATCTACAGCTAATAAATACCAGAGTGATCTATAGCTAATAAATACCAGAGTGATCTATAGCTAATAAATACCAGAGTGATCTATAGCTAATAAATACCATAGTGATCTATAGCTAATAAATCCCAGAGTGATCTATAGCTAATAGATACCAGAGTGATCTACAGCTATAAAATACCAGTGATCTACAGCTAATAAATACCAGAGTGATCTACAGCTAATAAATACCAGAGTGATCTATAGCTAATAAATACCAGAGTGATCTATAGCTAATAAATACCAGAGTGATCTACAGCTAATAAATACCAGAGTGATCTACAGCTAATAAATACCAGAGTGATCTATAGCTAATAAATACCAGAGTGATCTATAGCTAATAAATACCAGAGTGATCTACAGCTAATAAATACCAGAGTGATCTACAGCTAATAAATACCAGAGTGATCTATAGCTAATAAATACCAGAGTGATCTATAGCTAATAAATACCAGAGTGATCTATAGCTAATAAATACCAGAGTGATCTATAGCTAATAAATACCAGAGTGATCTACAGCTAATAAATACCAGAGTGATCTACAGCTAATAAATACCAGAGTGATCTATAGCTAATAAATACCAGAGTGATCTACAGCTAATAAATACCAGAGTGATCTATAGCTAATAAATACCAGAGTGATCTACAGCTAATAAATACCAGAGTGATCTACAGCTAATAAATACCAGAGTGATCTATAGCTAATAAATACCAGAGTGATCTATAGCTAATAAATACCAGAGTGATCTATAGCTAATAAATACCAGAGTGATCTATAGCTAATAAATACCAGAGTGATCTATAGCTAATAAATACCAGAGTGATCTACAGCTAATAAATACCAGTGATCTATAGCTAATAAATACCAGAGTGATCTACAGCTAATAAATACCAGAGTGATCTATAGCTAATAAATACCAGAGTGATCTATAGCTAATAAATACCAGTGATCTACAGCTAATAAATACCAGAGTGATGTACAGCTAATAAATACCAGAGTGATCTATAGCTAATAGATACCAGAGTGATCTACAGCTAATAAATACCAGAGTGATCTACAGCTAATAAATACCAGAGTGATGTACAGCTAATAAATACCAGAGTGATCTATAGCTAATAAATACCAGAGTGATCTATAGCTAATAAATACCAGAGTGATCTATAGCTAATAAATACCAGAGTGATGTACAGCTAATAAATACCAGAGTGATCTACAGCTTATAAATACCAGAGTGATCTATAGCTAATAGATACCAGAGTGATCTACAGCTAATAAATACCAGAGTGATCTACAGCTAATAAATATCAGTGTGATCTATAGCTGAAAATTCCAGCCTTATCTAAAACTAAAAAATAGCAGTGTGATCGACATAAAAAAAAATTGTGATCTGCAGCTAAGAAATACCAGAGAGATCTACAGCTAAAAAAAAATAGTATAATTTAAAGCTAAAAATACCAGTAGATCTCCAGTAAAAAATAACCAGTGATCTACAGCTAAAAAATTAAAGCCTTATCTGAAACTAAAAAATATATATATATTTATATAGAGGCGACTATTATAATGTGGTCGCTTTTATTTATAAGAGGGAAACTTTATAAGGAGGCTATTATTTATAAGAGTGCGATTATTTATAAGGGGGTATTATTTATAAGAGTGCGATTATTTATAAGGTGAACTATTATTTATGAGAGGGCTATTATTAATAAGGGGACTATTTATAAGGGAGCACTGTTATTTATGAGGGGGCTTTTACTGATATGGGGCACTGTTTATAAGCAGGGACTATTATTTATAAGGAGGCGCTATAATAACTGACGAGGGGGTGCAAAAATCTATTAGGTGGTACAAAGGTGGTTATATGAATTGTGTGTGGGCATAAGAGGGGGTGGTTGTTACTGTTGTGGGGACAGTAAGGGGGCTTTATTAAAGGGGCTGTCACTGGAAATATGATGGCATTGTTGATATATCAGCATTTGGGGCTTTTAATTTTGCCCGGGGCCCCACTTTGTCTAAAACTGGGCCTGGGTGGGGCTCGGGCGGCCTCTAACCACTCGATAGTTTGGATTCCTCTAATAAGGGTGGAGAAGACACCTGGAAATAGATTAGTGGGAGGAAACACTCAGGAATCTCGAGTCCTCCGGAGACACAACCAAATGACTTGAAGGTCATGAATTTATTGAATTATAGTTGCTGATGTATCGCTGGGACGGACCTTGTGTCCTGCAGTGGATTTTGCTCACAGAAATCAAGGATATTTTTTGTTCACAGAAAATTGTTTCTAAAACATATTTTTCTAAAGAGATCCCATTATCTATTTTTACAGTTGAGGAAGAACTGGAGGTATTCGAAGAATTTCTCCTGGAACAACATGGACAAGAGCTGGGCAGATTCTCTCCTTTTACTCGTTCCCAACCTTGACGCTGACTTTGAGATATTTGTGAATTCCACTCACGCAGATCCCTGAATGTAAAAGTTTTGATAACTTGATATAACAGATATTTTAGGGATTGTTGACTTAGCATCCTGTGGTATCTACCATATATCTTTTATAAGAAGAGATGCGGATGACCTATTGTATACGGGGGGGGGGGGGGATGTGTGAAGCCCCTTGTTCTTATTCCTCTCTCTTATATCAGGGCCTCCTCGGAGGTGAAGGTGTTGGACTGTTGGAATTGATCATGACATGTTTGGAGTATGTATTGGTGCACATTGTGACGTTTAAAGACGTCTTCTTTCTCCAGATCCAGGGAGTGGCTATGGGGGCAGCGTGTGTCCTCCTATCCTAATTTATTTTTGGGTTCCTGAGAGAGAGAGGTGCTCCAAAAAAAATTCTGTTCAGTGATGGCCAAGTGATATCTTGGATGTGATTTATTGGTGACGTCTTTGGGACACATCAAGAATCAGATGCATTTTTACTTCAGCCTAATGCTAATAATATGAATATCTGATTGACCAATATGATCACTCAATATCAGCATTACTGACATTAATTCGGCATTAGCGGTGTTTTGGTCTTTATATAGGGGGTGCCCTCCTCCACCTCTCAGGTCACGGCCGTTCCTATAGTGCACCTGGGCAATAATAATTTTGGCTCCTGTCACTGATGTCTTAGTGACTTTAGATCTTGATCTTGGTGTTTGAGATATTTGGAGCAATAAATTCCTTTATTTTGGTGATTTATCAGGTCAACATTAATTATTTTCCCGTCTGCTCACACAATAGGATTATTATTATTAATCCTTGATGAATTCTTTCTTATTACATCTTATTTTATGTGTTTTTATTGGATATTTTTTATTTATTGTATTAATAAAGTGATTTTGATTAGGTAATATATATATATATATATATATATATATATATATATATATATATATTGGTATTTTAGACACTCTATGGTTGTATTATTTCTGCACTATAGTAGTATTATAGCAGTATTATTTAGATGCTGCACAATTTTATTATTAGAATACTATATAGAGGTATTTTACGCACTGTTCTATTACTTCATCACGATATTAGTATTACAGTAGTATTAGGGTACTATATAGTTGTATTATTAGAATACTTTATGGTGGTATTTTGGCCACTGTTTGGTTGTATTATTTCAGCACTATAGTAGTATTATATATAGTTATACGTCCTGCTGACAAGGGAGGCAGCGTAGTCATTCAAACCGAGACGATTACATTCTAGAAGCCAATCGCCTTTTAAATGATCGTGATTCTTACAAACATCTTCCAAGTAACCCACTAACATCCTACATCCTTGATTATAGAGCTCTCATCAACAAAGCCATCTCCAACAACCTCTTAAACAAAAAAGAAGAAAGATTCCTCCATACCGTAGAACCCCCCCTCCAGTTTTTTTTTTTTTTACCAACTTCCCAAAGTACACAAGTCCCTAACCCATCCACCAGGCCGTCCCATAATATCTGGTAAAGGATCCCTTACCAGCAATCTCTCTCACTTCATTGACTTACACTTACAAGAAATAGTTCTCAAACGTCTCTCATATCTCAAGGACTCCACCCAACTGATCAACCATCATAAATGCATAAATACTACTGGGCGCTACTAACAGCCGATGTATCAGCTCTCACTCACATGGTTTAACAGCCATTAACCACTTTTTGTCAAAAAACCCATTGATGCCATCGCTACAACGAACCTTCATTCTTGACAGTATTCAGTTTATTTTAGAACACAACATCTTCTCTTTCCAAAATAATATATATCGTCAATTTAGGGGCTGTGCTATGGGCAGTGATTTGCACCATCCCACACAAATTTATATATGGGTTTCTTTGAGAACTTACATATCCTGCTCCCAGATTCGACTAATACACATATAATATTTTACAAAAGAGATATTGACGACCTATTCTTTATTTGGGATGGTGACAAAGTCTGATGCTGATTCTTCATCACCTCCCTCAACAATAATAATCTAGGGTTATCTTTCACACTCCACTACTCCAACCAGGGGTGTAACTTGAGGGGCTGCAGAGGGTGCAGTCGCACCGGGGTCCAGGAGCCTTAGGGGGCCCATAAGCACTGGCATCAGTATTGAGATTGCGGCTTCCATCTGGCCCATAAGCCAAGGAGACCCAGGGATTACCCCGACCACACTAAGGTTGATTAAACTACTTAGCAGCCGTAACCATCACTATCAAGAATTTGCTATAGGGATGAGATAGGGGGCCCCGGACAAAAGATTGCACCGGAGCCCACAAGACTTTAGTTATGCCACTGACTCCCAACAATAAAATTGAATTTTTGGATTTACTCATTTCAAAATCCTTTGATGGCTCATTTTTAACTGAAACTTATTTCAAACCAGTTGATGTCAACAGTTACCTGGAGTATAAAAGCGCCCACTACATAACATGACTCAATAACATCCCTTACAGTCAATTCAAAGGAATTTGGAAAAATTGTGACAACGACAAAACTTTTAAGAAACAATCCACTATATTGAAACATAGATTTAATGAAAAACACTACCCCAAATCTACGAGGGGCGTTCATTAAAGATTTCCCCTGGCCCACTTCTATTTATCACAGGACGCTAAAACTGCACATGTGTAATGATATAAGTCTCTATAGGTTACCTGCCAATTTGCAAATCAAAACTAATAACGGTCTTGATTTTACAGGTGCTAGAGTGGTGTGAGGTTTGATAATGGACCCAGTGGAATACAGAGCAGTCATCAAATTCCTTTACTTGAAAGGCCGCACACCAAAGGAGACGTTCGATGAGATGAAAGAGGTTTATGGTGATGATTCCCCATCATATGATGTAGTCAAGAACTGGCATCGTCAATTCAAATGTGGTCGTACTTCGGTGGAAACAGCTCCAATTCCGGGGCAATTGATGAACACACCATCCAGCAAGTGGAGGTCATCATTTTGGAAAATCACCGCATAACCATTCGCCACCTAGCCCAAAATGTCAAGATTAGTGTGAGGCCCGTGGAAAAAATCATCCAAGACCATCTTCACATGCATAAGGTATCCGCTCGCTGGGTTCCCCGGCTGCTCACAGCTTTCCAGAAGCAGGAATGAGTCGAACGCTCTCAGGCTCTATTGATGATGCACCATGGAAACCAGGAGGACTTTTTCAACAGACTGTTCACACAGGATGAAAGCTGGGTCCATCACTATGATCTCGAGACTAAAGTCCAGTCGATGCAATGACTCACTGCGTCCAAAGAAGGCACGTGCCCAACCCTAAGCAGGCAAGGTCATGCTCACAGTATTTTGGGACCAGCATGGAGTAGTATTGATGGATTTCCTAGCAAAGGGTACCATGATCACTGGGGCATACTACAGTATGCTTCACTGCTGCGGAAATTGCGGGAGGTCATCAAAACCAAGAGACGTGGCATGCTCACCAAAGGTGTCCGCCTTCTGCAAGACGATGTGCCAGTTCACAACTCACATGTTGCCCAAATGGAAGCATGCTCCTGTGGCTTTAAAATTCTACCACATTCCCCTTATTCACCTGACCTCGCACCATCGTATTTGCAACTCTTTCCAACAATGAAGTTATTTTTGAAGGGAAAGCATTTTTCAGATGATGAGACTCTGATTTCTGAAGTCACAAAGTGGCTTTTGGAGCAACCTATCGCCTTCTACAAGCGATGTGTTTACAGTTGCTTAAAGAGATGGGAGAAGTGTGTGTCTCTAGGTGGCACCTATGTAGAGAAGGACTAATAACTGTGCCCAGTTTCATTGCTTTCAGTCCACAGGAAGTGGGTCAGGGGAAATCTTTAATGAACGCCCCTCGTATCATTCATAATACAAAAAGCAAAAAGCTTCCAAACTGTCCCAGGAATCCTGTCTAAGAGAAAAGAAAAAACTTCCAGGGAGAACCTGGAAATATGGAATAGGGAGAATGGAAATAAAAACAATCAAATCCAAATTCATCACAACGTAAAATTCCAGCCATAAAAAAGTACGGTCCATCCTCTCCCAGCACTGGACAGTTCTCCTCAGTGACCTACAGAAACATCTCCCGAACAAACCCATCCTACCTTTTCGTAGAGCCACCACCCTATGAAATCATCTGACCCCGAGCAGACTGTGCCCTAATACAACTCAGAAAAGTATAACTACCACATTCCCTACAACCAAAGGGCTGAACACATGTGGGCATTCGAGATGTTCTTGTTGCCTCAATATTAAACTTAGGACTATGTCCTTTATATCTAATATCACAGAGGAAGAATTCCCCATCAAATCCTTCTTAAACTGTAATTCTGACTACGTCATTTACCTATTGGAGCGTCCATGTCATTTGCAATATGTGGGACATACATTCAACCCCTCCATAAAAGAATGAATAGTCACCGCTCATGTGAATAAAGGTTTTCAAAAACACAATCTATCATTACATTTATCCACAAAACGCCATAATTGTATCTCAATCCATAGAACAAATCCCTGTATCTGACTCCAACCGGTATCTAAAACTTAGAGCGAATCTTTCTGGATATACAAGCTAAGGATATTGGTCCCCAACGGCCTCAATGACACAGAAGAATCATCCTGATAACCTTATGTACTATTTTTGTTTTTATTATTATTATTATTTTCAATCAATTTATCATTTATTTATTTTTTCTTTATTATCTATATTTTGTCTTTTTTATCCTTATTTTATACCTTTCACTTTTTACTTTGTCATTGTAATTGATTCTTCTACTAGATATTCCTCCTTTCCATTCTCTTCCTCATTTTCCTTTTTTTCTTTCTCTCCCCCCCCTCCCCATTATGTGCCGTCCCCGCTTTCTCTCTCCCTATCCCTCTGCTTCTCTCTTCTCCTTTTTCCAGAGTTTTCCCTTGATGCGCTCTGGACCTGCGCTGTCCGTATGCGCATGCCCAACTACTCTCCTCTGTTCCCCCTATCGACGTGATTCCCGCGCTGACTATATGGTTTCTCTAGCACCACGCAGCGTGCCTCCCGCTGACACCACGCACCCTCCCTATACATGCCCCTCAATACCACCCCCTTAGATGGTTTGCCCACATAGCTCCACACTCTGTATCTTCATTACTCTGCACGGATTTTACATACAATGTTCTTTCCATTTACACTGCTCTGCTGTACACCCCCATACCATACAAATCATACTTCACTATATTGTCTATCTGAAGCTACCTGATCACCACACACAGTCGTACATACACGTGGACAAAATTATTGGTCCCTTCCCTCGTTTAATGAAAGAAAACCCCACAATGGTCACAGAAATAACTGGAATCTGACAGACTGGAATTTGCCAAACTACATGTTGACAAGCCACAAAGCTTCTGGGAGAATGTCCTATGGACAGATGAGACAAAAATCAAAATTTTTGGCAAGGCACATCAGCTCTATGTTCACAGACGGAAAAATGAAGCCTATCTTGAAAAGAACCCTGTCCCTACTGTGACACATGGAGGAGGCTCTGTTATGTTCTGGGGCTGCTTTGCTGCATCTGGCACAGGGTGTCTTGAATCTGTGCAGGGTACAATGAAATCTCAAGACTATCAAGGGATTCTAGAGAGAAATGTGCTGCCCAGTGTCAGAAAGCTTGGTCTCAGTCGCAGGTCATGGGTCTTGTAACAGGATAATGACCCAAAACACACAGCTAAAAACCCCCAAGAATGGCTAAGAGGAAAACATTGGACTATTCTGAAGTGGCCTTCTATGAGCCCGGACCTAAATCCTATTGGAAGGAGCTGAAACATGGCGCCTGGAAAAGGCACCCTTCACACCCGAGACAACTGGAGCAGTTTGCTCATGAGGAGAGGCCAAAATCCCTGCTGAGAGGTGCAGAAGTCTCATTGCCAGTTACAGGAATCGTCTGATTGCAGGGATTGCCTCAAAAGGTTGTGCAACTAAATATTAAGGGAACCCTCATTTCTGTCCCGGCCTGTTTCATGCTGAAGCCTGGTTGGAAAGCAATGTCTGTTTCTTTTAGTGGAATAAAAGCCATTGGATCTACTAATCATTCACGAGTGATTCCCTTAATACATTTCCTGAATGTGTTTACCCGGTGTAGCAGCGCTCTTGTAGAGCCTTTTTATATATGTTCACATTACTAACATTACCACTGACCTATGGCCAAGTGGTCCTGGGGTGAGCTGCAGCCTATCACACAGGAGAGGAGCGCCTCCTACCGGACCTCCCTGGCGGTATCCGTCACCTCACAAGGTATCTATACCGCACCAATCAGAGGCGGCAGTGTGGGTACATTATTTCCCTATATTACCAATAGTAGTATTATAGCAGCATTATTTATGTACTGCACAGTTTTATTATTAGAATACTATATACTGGTATTTAGGCAATGTGTAGTTGAATTATTTTTCAGAACTATAGTAGTATTATAGTAGTAGTATTTAGATTCTGCAGTTTTATTATTAGAATACCATATATTTGTATTTTAGGCACTGTGTGGTTGTATTATTTCAGCACTCTAGTAGTATTATATCAGTATTACTTAGATACTGCACAGTTTTATTATTAGAGTACTGTGTTCGTTGGCATGTTATACTATGATAATTCCCGGTGTCTATACTGGGATGTTTTGAAAGGTGTTGGGTACACAATGTGGCCGGGGTCTCATCTCCTGGTCTTCTTGTACTGTAGCCGTGGTCCCTGCCGGTAATTCCTATTATAATGTATACTGTACCTATAGGGCTTGCAGTGGTCTTCATGACTTCGGGGGTGCTGGTATCAGACAAGTTGTTTCCTGTACAGACACAATAATGGACAGAACATTACTTGGTTAGTAGCACAGCAGATCGGGCTCCAATATCTCCTCCATCATCCTGCCGGACCTCATGACTTTTTTTTTTTAAAAATTCTATTTTAATTCTTAAGTACATATATTCAATAAATGTCACATTACACAAACCCCCTGAATCCCTCCCCCACCCATGTGAAGGAGGAGAAAAGGGGAGAGAAATCAAAACCAAAAACCTCAAACACCTCAACTATTTCTTGACATTCTCGGAGACCTTTCAGCTCTTTGTAAATGTATTCATGAGATTTTCCTTCTTCCAGGCCTTTCCTTCCAGATGTATAGGCCTAGTCAGAGATGTTTCCCATTCCTCAGTATTAGGGACCTTCTCACTTACCCAGTACTTGGGTATAAGCTTTCTAACCACATATAACCTATGGCCCAAGGAGATTCAAGTTCTTATTACCCCAATATATATAACACAGAATCCATTGACACTTCTATATCACACTCTGGAGTCTGGATCCAATGTCTTCTTAATTTTGGACTGTTCCACATCAGATCCCTTTAGCCACAGCTTCACTTGGGATGTTTTTCTCAATCTCTATTTCTCACTTTTTCAACCATTTAGGGGTATAATGTGCACCATGAACCAAAAATAGTTGACAAACCCTCAGAGTCATCATCACTTCCTTCCATGGCCCCTCCAATACCAATCCTAAGGCTTTACTACAACTTGCTGTAGACGGACAATACACTTTTTCTTTAATAACATGTTGTTAACCTTTGTAATATCTTTCCTTATTTCTGAGTTCATACATATCCCTTTAAGCAGATCCAATCCTTCCCCCTCCTACACCTCGGGCTCTCAGTCATTATTGGTAAAGACAACTATCTTGTACCCCAATCTCTTGAGGCACTTCCAGAGAAGACTTAGGTTGGTTTCTGTACATTAAGTGAGATCCCTGTTTTTACCAATGGGGGATGGTCACTTCACATGGCTGTATCTCTGGTTTTATAACACCTTGAAAAATGGTTCTGGTATCATAAGAAAGATTCTCAGCTTTCAAGATTCCAAGCTTTAAGAACCATCTATAACAGAACCTGAGATATCGCTAGTTAATAACACAGTTGGGAATTTCAACTTAATATAGAGCAGTTCATGCTACATATAAAATTACATTCTCAACTGTGTTTTTAACTAGTGACAGTTATTAAAGCTTAGCATTATGTGAGAGCTGAGACTCTCATCTATCTTATGAACCATTTTTCTAGGTGGTATAAAAGGGGAGATATGGCCATGTGAAGTGACCATCCCCGCCTTTGGTAAATGCCTCAGCTCTGCATATTTACTATGTAACTATGTACAGACTTTCCATAGTAACAGCTCAGTTAGAGGGTTGTAGCTAGAATGTTACAGCCTGTTTTATAATAAAAAGGAATTTAGCTTGGGTAATAAAGTATATTACAAAAATGGTTACCAAACACCCCCAACACAATAGAGAGAATAAAAGTGGGAGTTACACTTAAACCATTTTCCAAACACTTCTGTATCATTCTACAGGTGAGAAGAGCCCAACAGCTGGATGCCCCAACACAATCTCCTGTATCCACCTTTACCTATATCTAAACCTATATTATATCTATATCTCTAACTATACCCATACCTATACCCATATCTATATCTAAACATATACTGTACCTATAGCTATACCTCTTCCCTCTCTACACTTTCACTGACATAGTTGACCCGCCAGTATAAAATACTTTGGTATGACTACTCCTTCTCCTCCTCCTTCTCCTGCTGCTCCTTCTCTTCCTCCCCCACCTGCTCTCCTCCTCCTCCTGCTGCTCCTCCCCCTGCTCCTGCTCCTCCTCCTGCTGCTCCTCCTCTTCCTCCCCCACCTCCTGCTGCTCCTCCTCCTGCTGCTCCTCCTCTTCCTCCCCCACCGCCTGCTGCTCCTACTCCTGCTGCTCCTCCTCTTCCTCCCCACCTCCTCCTGCTGCTCCTCCTGCTCCTCCTCCTGCTGCTCTTCCTCCTGATGCTCCCCCACCTGCTCTCCTCCTCCTCCTGCTGCTTTTCCTCCCGCTGCTCCTCCTCCTACTGCTGCTCCTTCTCTTCCTCCTCCACCTGCTGCTGCTCCTCCCCACCTCCTGCTGCTCCTCCTCCTGCTGCTCCTCCTCTTCCTCCCCCACTTGTTGCTGCTTGTCCTCATGCTGCTCCTCCTCCTGCAGCTCCTCTTACTGCTGTTCCTCCTCTTCCTCCTGCTGCTCCTCCTCCTGCTGCTCCTCCTCTTCCTCCCCCACCTGCTGCTGCTTCTCCTCCTGCTGCTCCTCCTCCTGCGGCTCCTCCTCTTCCTCCCCCACCTGCTGCTGCTTCTCCTCCTGCTGCTCCTCCTCCTGTGGCTCCTCCTCTTCCTCCCCCACCTGCTGCTGCTCCTCCTCTTCCTCCCCCACCTGCTGCTGCTTCTCCTCCTGCTGCTCCACCTCCTGCTCCTCTTCCTCCCCCACCTGCTGCTGCTCCTCCTCTTCCTCCCCCACCTGCTGCTGCTTCTCCTCCTGCTGCTCCACCTCCTGCTCCTCTTCCTCCCCCACCTGCTGCTGCTCCTCCTCCTGCTGCTCCTCTTCCTCTTCCTCCCCCACCTGCTGCTGCTTCTCCTCCTGCTGCTCCTCCTCCTGCGGCTCCTCCTCTTCCTCCCCCACCTGCTGCTGCTCCTGCAGCTCCTCCTCCCGCTGCTCCTCCTCCTGCTGCTCCTCCTCCTGCTGCTTCTCCTCCTGCTGCTCCTCCTCCTGCTGCTCCTCTTCCTCTTCCTCCCCAACCTGCTGCTGCTTCTCCTCCTGCTGCTCCTCCTCCTGCGGCTCCTCCTCTTCCTCCCCCACCTGCTGCTGCTCCTGCTCCTGCAGCTCCTCCTCCCGCTGCTCCTCCTCCTGCAGCTCCTCCTCCTGCTGCTGCTCCTCCTCCTGCAGCTCCTCCTCCTGCTGCTGCTCCTCCTCCTGCTGCTGCTCCTGCGGCTCCTCCTCCTTCCTCTCTGCACTTCAGTGCCTTGAATGTTATCCTTGGAATTTGTTCAGATTAACTCCTGATATACAGTATCATCTCCATAGTTTTTAATATTCTTGAACCAATCCATACTGGATGATTATGCAAAAGATCTAAACACTGGGGGTGCAGAACTGACATCACTAAAGTCACCCTCCTATACAATGGCGATGGAAGTCAATTTCACTCTTTTTTGCTATTGGGCATAATGTTAAGATCTATCTCATCCTCAATCAAGACCTCGTCAACCCGTCCAGAGGCGTAAAAATAATTTTATCCCTACTATTGAACCCCTGAATATTGTGACCTTTATCTACCTATAACCTCCGTCTCCCTATCAGCTAATATCATCACATCACCTGTGTACAACATTATCTTCTCCTCCATGTTCTTATCCACAAATCCCTTCTCCCTCACCCCTCGGTCCTCATAAACACTCTTATTAAGTGTCTGTATACATTGTAACCATTAAGATTAAGTTCCCAGTATATATTCAATAGACTCCTCTATATACTCCTCCTTATATTCTCCCCTATTCTAATATACACCATATATAGATGGAGGAGGTATACACACCCATATATATCTATATACAGACACTACTATACACATTACACTATATATACTGTAGATGGAGTATGTATATATATATATATATATATATATCTATATACAGCCACTACTATACACAATACTCCGTCAATGTCCAGTGTCATAGACTTCTCTTCCTTTCCTGTCGCTGTTCTTCGGTATTAATATCGATTCTTCTCTGGAAAAGGAGGAATTTACTGAGTGATATTGAATTGTTCTCGTGATTGAACCATCTTTTGTTTCCATGATGAAATGTCTTTCTTACAAACCGATGATATCAAATAACCCCCCACTTATCATCACTGACCATTCCTCTTATATACTTCGAAACCAAACTAATCCTCTATAGAGCACACCTCCTCTTCCCCCCTCCCCATCTATGTCCAAACAGGGACTTACCTAGCTAGGATTGGGCCCCACACAAACTTTTGACTGGGCCCCCCATCCCCCACACGGTATAGCACCCCTTTTATTGGTGCCCACATAGTACAAAACTCCCTTTACTGGCTCCGCCAGTATAAAGCTCCCCTTACTTAACCCCCATACAGTATTTTGCCTCCCTATTGCCCCCCGCACAGTATACTGCCCCCTTTACAGGCCCCCATGCAGTAAATGCCCCACATGGTGACTTTAGGCTGCTACTAACTGGATTACTCCAGGAGGTAATGGCCGATATTTACTTACCGATCCCCACTCCTGCCCACGGCCACCTCCGCTTCCCTTTCAGCCCTCCAGGAAGCCCCGTTCATTGCATATCACATCCACTGCATCTTTATACCCCCCACCCCTCATGACACCATGCTGCCCCCCCCCCCATATTAACTAGGCAGATGAAAAAAGACACACAACGGCTCAATCTTCCCAGCAGTCATCATGATCATGTCGGTGCCAGACGGCCCATCCATCTGGTGGTCTCCTCTGGGGACATCTTGGCCGGGTATATCACGGAATACTTTATTTGGCGCTGCTTTAACCTCTTTGTAATTGAAGTGAGTTTGACCCTCTTTTTCTGGTCTGGATAGATTGTAATCTTCACTGAGTTATACATCCAGGATTCTTTACTTCTAACACTTGAGAATTCTCTCCCGATCTTCAAAAGCCAATAACTTGACCGAGATGTTGAAAAATCTGGTTCAGGAGGCCCTGACATCACCCTTAATCATAGACATAGTTGTGAATGTCTCTACTTTAAGATTGTCTGGTAACCCTTTAGTAATAAGCATTCCCCCTCTTCCGGTAAGCCTAGTAATCTCCAGCTTCTTCTCCTTGCATGGGCCTCCATTATTTGTAGCTGTTTTTGTATTATTGGATCTTGAATTACTTTATGAACATTTTCACCCTCCGATGCTGAAGTTTTTGTCTCCACTCCAGAGAGTCTTTCCCGTATTCTAGACATATCTTGTTTTATTAATCCCACCTCCTCTTTAAGTTGTTCCATCAAAACCTTTGTGTTTCATTGCCCTTGTTACAGCCTCTGACCCTATAATCTCGGAGTTATCGTCCTCTTCCCTCTGTAACCCACTTGCTAATGACACATTACTCAAAGCCATAGAAAAATCTGTAGTATCCGACTGTAATGAACAGTTCTCCGCCCTTCTAGTATATTTATCCATCTTCTCCGCCATAGAGATCTCAATATTCGCTCTCTTTTCACCAGGACCTCCGATTTCTCCCATTAATGGATTTCCTTTTCCTTTAGTCATAGTTAATATCTCAGTTTCTAGCAGGACTGTTTCTGCACACAGGTAGTCCTTCGTCTCCATCATCTCCACCATCTCACGTCTATAACATATAACAGTCCACTATTCCTTGACGTATATGAAGGAGCGGATATACAAAAACCTTTCAACTCTCCAACAATTGGGGTCCCTTGTGTTGCTCTGCACTCTACATCTTAACATCTTGTAGTACAGCACGCTGAGATCCCACCATCCAGAGGTATCAGAGTAGGAGAGGGGAGGAAGGGGCAGAGCTACGGCTACATCACAGCTCACATGACCTCGCTGACCTCTCGATTAATCCTCCATTGTTTACCACAGCTCCACCTCCACTCATCCTATATCTGTAACGATAGAGATGAACCACAGGGTGCCTTAACACTAGAAGTCCCAGAAATTTCGAGCTCCCCCTTGAAGTCCTGAAAGAGGGTCAAATGACCCTTATTCCAAACAGACAACTCTGATGGCTCCAATTAGCATCCTTTCATTTGTAAATGTGGCCATTGTCTGAGGAATCTGCAGGGGGCAATTGTGTTGATCCACCTCAGGTCTTGTAAGAGAGTGTAAACAAAAGAATGTAATCTGCTCCTGAGTGTGTCTGCCCACCCCCCAGCTGCATTGTTGTGCTGGCATATGCATAAGCTTGCTAACACCTTGGCAAATTTGCATGCAGCCTTTTGTGCTGTGGGGGATGTGAAGGGACTGCTTCACCTATTTTGTTCACAAGAAACAAAATGCAGAGAAGGCACACCATTCAACAGGCATTGGAACTGATCCTGAGCAATACCAACCCTTCTGACTCAGATGGAGAAGACATAGTCCTTCAACTGGATTCGGACTCTGAGCTGTCTTCAGGTTAGATTTTTCAAATTACTGATTTTTATTTCCTGACTATCTTTTTTATTTAGAACCAAAACAAAATGTTAATTTGAAATTATTTATCTTGCAGATGAGGAGACTCCTCCTCTACCAAAAAAGAGAGCTCGGTTGGCGAGTGAGCCGACAGAGACCGCAAAAGATGGCACAGTGTGGCGTGAAGTAGAAGTGGGGAAACGTCTCCATTTCACCCCAATGGAACCGTACCCTACAGATGGAGAGCCAAGTGCTAAGGCCAGACGAAGTGTCCGGAGTCGCCTTCAGAGCTTCCTCTGTTTTATCACTCTTGACATGCTTCGTAGCATTCAAGAATGGACTACTCAACATGCACATCACACGGAGCAGGTGGATTGGTTCATGGGTCTCCCGGAACTAAAGGCATTTATTTCAGTCATTATCTTGCGGGGGGTGACCAAGGTTCCATCACTACGTGACAGCTGGTCAGCAAACCTGGCAAACCCAAGGATCATTGCAACTATGACCCGAAACCGCTTCCAAGACATCATGAAACACCTACGCTTTGATGACATGTTCACACGCAGTGAGCGAGTGGAGACCGATAAGTTTGCTGCAATCTCCGATGTGTGGAGATCGTTTGTCACCAACTGCATCGCATCCTACAACCCTGGTCGACACATCACTATTGATGAACAGCTTTTCCCGTCAAAGACTCGCTGCTGTTTTCTGCAATACATTGCAACAAAACCAGACAAGTTTGGCATCAAGTTTTGGGTGGCTTGCGACTTGAAATCAAAGTACATCTGTAATGTCCTCCCATATCTTGGAAAGGACCCCAGTCGTTCCAGTGGGGAGAGACTGTCCGAAACTGTAGTGATGAGGCTGATGGAATCATTCATGGACAAGGGCAGAACTGTAACCACGGACAATTTCTTTACATTATTGTCACTTGCACAACGACTGGTTAGCCGGAAAACCACTATCCTCGGCACAGTCAACAAGAGTTGCCGGAAATTCCTCAATCCGCTAGACAGATGGACCGCACTGAATTCACAACTCAGGTGTTTTCAACCACTGGTGCCACACTGACAGTGTATGCACCCAAACGAAAGAAGGCCATCTACATTCTCAGCAGCATGCACAGCGTGGTTGAGACTGAGGATACCAACAAAAGGAAGCCAAACACGGTCACACAATACAACCACACAAAGTGCGGTGTGGATGTAATGGACCAAATGGTGCGGGAGTACAGCCTGCATGCAGGAACACGGAGATGGCCAGTCGCCGTGTTCTACAACATGATTGACATGGCAGCACTGAATGCTCATGTTCTTTATCAGGCATGCACTGGGGTGCAGGAGAGACGGGTGGACTTCCTGGTTGAGCTTGCAAAAGAGTTAGGTGGCTCTCATGTGACTGAAAAGAAGGCACGCAAGGAGAAACTCCTTCGGCAACAACCTTCCACACCCAGCCCTGGCAAAAGGGCGAAGTGTCAGGTCAACCATCGATGCATGAACAATTGTGCAACTGAGAGATGTGTTTACTGCTACAAATACACGTGTGGCAAATGTACCAGGGACATACCCAGGCAGTGCCAGGTATGTTCCGACAGTGCAGACAGACTGCTGAGTAAGTGCTGAAATGCTAGTCACACAAGAAGGACATGCCACTCCACACACACACACGCAGCCCCCCACAGCAGCCTATTGTAAATATGTGTGGAATTGTTTTATTCCTTGTATTTTTTTTATTATTTTCGTAACAAAAATAAAAAGCATAGAAACAAATAACAGTTGTTCTTTTGTATATTTACATTTTTGTATATTTAGATTCAAGTCAATGGGTGCAGAAAAAAAAAAACGCAAAAAAAATCGCAGCTACTTGCGATATTTTTGCGATCTGTCCCATTGGTCATATAGATCACTCCTCTGGGATTTTTTCGCATGAAAAAAATCGCACAAAAAAAAAAAAAAAAAAAAAAAATTGCTGGAAAATCGCACCTATGAAAAAAAAATCGCAGGTGTACTTGGTGCCATTGAAATACATTGGCAAATTGCAGAAAAAAAATCGCATCGCATTGTGATGCGATTTTCGCGCGATTTTTTTTCGCTAGTGTGCTTGAGGCCTTAGACAAATGCTTCTGGTCATTACTCACAGCTGTACCTTGCTCTAAAATTTCTAATTCTATTTAAAATATATAAAAAATGATTCATTGTTTCAGTGCTTTTTTGCTCAAATAAAACTAAACTAAATACAATATGTATAGTCTTTATATTATCAAATACAATAAACTGAATAGAACTAACTAGAAACTAAATGGCTAAACTCAATGGAAAACAACAACCTCCTGTGGTGTGACAGTAATGGCCTTAATTACAGAACAAAAGACGGTGATTATAGGATGTTTGCTTAAATCCTTCAGGTCATTCGACCCGTCTCTGGGTTCCAAAGGTAGAAATGTTAAATGACCCCTCTCTGGGACTTCTAGTGTTAACCTGTCTCCATCATATCTTTATCATATCTGCATTTTATCCTTACCATATCTTTCTATTATCTCCACCATATCTTTATCTGTCTACTGCATATTTACCACTTATCTTAGGACTTATCCACTATCTCTTCCCACTACATGTGCAGTGACCAGGGGCTAGCAGTGTGGAGATGGTGTAGTCAGGATGAGATGCAAGATGGCAGCCTCAATTGTCTAGTGGATTTTGGCACATGATACGGGATGGCGGTAAAAACAGTCGACGCTCGGAACTTAGTTTACTTGGAAGATATCATCCAGTTACAGAGCAACATGGAGGCACAATTCACTACATGGTGTCGTAGTGAGTTTCCTTTGATCCATCAGATAAAATAATTTTATGGCCCACCCTCCAACAATGATTAGGAAATAGACCATAGTACTTGTCAGGGAGGGCTTCAAATCAACAGAGTGAGCGATAATGGGGCAGCCCAATGACTTTATTCCAATGAACCACCATTTTCCTGGCAGCAAACAAAATCCTGGGGTGGCAATCCCTTACCGTGACAGCCGGGAGCCCTGGGGTGGCGATCCCGTACTGTGACAGCCGGGAGCCCTGGGGTGGCGATCCCTTACCGAGACAGCCGGGAGCCCTGGGGTGGCGATCCCTTACCGTGACAGCCGGGAGCCCTGGGATGGTGATCCCTTACCGTGACAGCCGGGAGCCCTGGGATGGTGATCCCGTACTGTGACAGCCCGGGAGCCCTGGGGTGGCGATTTGTTACTGTGACAGCCGGGAGCCCTGGGGTGGTGATCCCTTACCGTGACAGCCGGGAGCCCTGGGGTGGTGATCCCTTACTGTGACAGCCGGGAGCCCTGGGGTGATGATCCCTTACCGTGACAGCCGGGAGCCCTGGGGTGGTGATCCCTTACTGTGACAGCCGGGAGCCCTGGGGTGGTGATCCCTTACCGTGACAGCCGGGAGCCCTGGGGTGGTGATCCCTTACTGTGACAGCCGGGAGCCCTGGGGTGGCGATCTGTTACTGTGACAGCCGGGAGCCCTGGGGTGGCGATTCCTTACTGTGACAGCCGGGAGCCCTGGGGTGGCGATCTGTTACTGTGACAGCCGGGAGCCCATAGAAGGCTCTCAGACTTGCCGTTACATCACTTCTATTACAGGCTGGTCTAGACTATACATTAAAATGCATTAATATTGTATTTTATAGTATTAGTGATCAGACCCCCTGGGGTAAAAAGAAATATAAAAAAAATTATCATTGGTTAACTCAACCCCCTTTCCCTAGATCAGATATAAAAATAAGTAAAATAAAACACAAAAATTAGGTGTCCCTGTGTCCAGAAATGCCCGGTCTACAAACTTCAAAATGTTAACATTTGACATACAAAGCCATCCACAACCTGACCCCTCCATATATCTCCGACCTAATCTCCCGCTACCTGCCCGCACGTAACCTCCGATCCTCCAAATACCTCCTACTCCGCTCTGCTCTTCACACAACCGTCTCCAAGACTTCTCCCGTGCATCCCCCATACTCTGGAACTCATTACCAAGACACATAAGACTGACCCCCACAGTCACAAGCTTCAAGAAGGCCCTGAAGACTCACCTATTCAGGAAGACCTACAACCTCCAATAACACTACTGTCACCAGGGCTGGCGTTAGGGGTGGGCAAACTGGGCAATTTCCCAGGGCCCCCGCCAAAATGGGTCCCTGGGATTCGAAGCATCAGGCTTTTATCCTGATGCCTTGAATCCTGGGAGCTCCACTGCTGTATTGGCGTGCACTTAATTCTGTGACAGAGTAGGGAAAAGTCCCAGCTCTCGCCATAGAGGACCGCCGGTAACGCACAGGACGTCGTGGTGCAGGTGGTGTAATGACGTCGCTGCATCGCACCACCTGTGCCGCTATTACAGGGAGAGACTCCAGCTGCTCTGCTCATTGTGGGAGCGCGGTAAGGTGAGTACAAGATTTATTGTTTTCTGGTAAGGGAAAGGGATTACCTGCTAAGGGGGCAAACTATTATTTATAGGGGGGGCTATTAAATATAAGGGAGGCTATTGTAAGGGTGAAGTATTATTTATAAGCTGTATATATAAGGGGGGGGGGGCTATTGTATATAATTGTTCCCCCTTATATTAGTCCCCCTTAAAAGGAGAGAACTATTGCAAATAAGTAAGGCTATTATAAGGTTGAAAGTATTATAAACAAGGGAGGAACTATTATTTATAAGGGGCTATTATAATGGGGAGACTGTTATATATAAGGTGGTTATTATAAGAGATGACATATTATATATAAGGGGGCTATTAGAGGAACTACAGTACTAATAAAGGACCTCAATAATGAAGATACAGTGCCTTGCAAAAGTCTTCACACCCCTTGAACTTTTTCACATTTTGTCACAACCACAAACTTAAATGTATTTTCTTGAGATTTTAAGTGGTAACCAACACAAAGTAGCAGATAATTGTGAAGTGGAATCATAATGATACATGGTGTTCAAAATTTTAATCAAATAAAAACCTGAAAAGTGTGACGTGCAAAAGTCTTCAGCCCCCTATAGCAATACTTTGTAGAGCTCCTTTCACTGCAATTCCAGCTGAAAGTCTTTTGGGCTCGGTCTCTACCAGCTTTGCACATCTAGAGATGAGGTTTCTGCCCCTTCTTCTTCTTCTTTGCAGCCAGATTGGATGGAGCGTCTGTGATCAGTAATTCTCATGTCTTGCCACAGATGCTCAATGGGATTTGGGCCTGGACTGTGACTGGGCCATTCTAACCCCGGAATATTCTGTCATCTAAACCATCCCCTGGAGCTCGGGCTGGAGGTTTAGGGTCATTGTCTTGCTGGAATCTCCTTCCCAGTCTTGTCTTTTGCAGCCTCCAGTCTCAGGTTTTCTTCCAGGATTGGCCTGTATTTAGCTCCCTCCATCTTGCCGTCCCCTCTGAGCAGCTTCCCTGTCCCCCCAGCATGATGCTGCCCCCTATGTGTCACAGTGGGGATGACGGGGTGCTCAGGGGGATGAGCAGGGTTACTTTGTATTTAGGCCATGACGTTCCCATTTGGTCTCCTCTGAGCAGAGCACCTTCTCCCACATGTTTGCGGTGTCCCCTATATGACTTGTGGCCATAAACTGCAGACGCCACTTCTTATGTCTTTCTTACAACAATGGTTTCCTTCTCGCCGCTCCTCCATATAGATTGGCAGATTTGTGGGGTGCGCAGTGACTTCTAGTTGTCCTGTGGACAGATTCTCCCTGTACCTGAGGATTTCTGCAGCTCCTCCACAGTGACCATGGGCCTCTTGGCTGCTTCTCTGACCAGCGCTCTCCTTGCTCAGTGATCTGTTAGTTTAGGTGGACGGCCATGTCTTGGTAGGTTTGCAGTTGTAGAATACTTTTTCTATTTTTGGATGATGCATTGAACAGCGCTCCTTGGGATGCTCAAAGCTTGGGACATGTTTTTATAACCTAACCCTGCCTTACACTTCTCCACAACTTTATCTCTGACCTGTCTGGTGAGTTCCTTGGTCTTCATGATGCTGTTTGTTCACTAGTGTTCTCTAACAAACCACTGAGGCCTTCACAGAACAGATGTATTTATACTGGGACTACATTACACACAGCCGGACTCTGTTGATTAATTAAGTGACTTCTGAAGGCAAATGATTGTGCTAGATTTTATTTAGAGGTATCAGAGTACAGGAAGACTTTTGCACATTACACTTTTCAGATTTTTGTTTGATTAAAATTTTGAAAATCATGTATCATTTTTGTTCAACTTCACAATTATCTGCTACTTTGTGTTGGTTATCACTTAAAATCTCAAGAAAATACATTTAAGTTTGTGGTTGTAAGGTGACAAAATGTGAAAAAGTTCAAGGGGTGTGAATACATTTGCAAGGCACTGTATTTACTTAATTATTACCTCCATATGTCTCACATATCAGTAAACATTATATATAGCACACAGGGGTTAATGTGAGGGACATGACAGGGTTAACTGCTATTAATATGGGGCACATGGGGTTACTAAACTGTAATGTACATGACCATATAACTGTGGATAAAAGTACGGACCTTTACATTGCAATGGGCCCATACATACAACCGATCTTTTTGAAGCTGTGTGTCCAGGCCAAATTGAAGAGCTGCAAATTATGAAGCAGGCCCTATATCTGTCCTATACATACCCTATATCTGTCCTATATCTGTCCTATACATACCCTATATCTGTCCTATATCTGTCCTATACATACCCTATATCTGTCCTATACATACCCTATATCTGTCCTATACCTGTCCTATACATACCCTATATCTGTCCTATATCTGTCCTATACATACCCTATATCTGTCCTATACATACCGTATATCTGTCCTATACATACCCTATATCTGTCCTATACATACCCTATATCTGCCCTATATCTGTCCTATACATACCCTATATCTGTCCTATACATACCCTATATATGTCCTATATCTGTCCTATACATACCCTATATCTGTCCTATATCTGTCCTATACATACCCTATATGTCCTATATCTGTCCTATACATACCCTATATCTGTCCTATACATACCCTATATCTGTCCTATATCTGTCCTATACATACCCTATATCTGTCCTATACATACCCTATATCTGTCCTATACCTGTCCTATACATACCCTATATCTGTCCTATATCTGTCCTATACATACCCTATATCTGTCCTATACATACCGTATATCTGTCCTATACATACCCTATATCTGTCCTATACATACCCTATATCTGCCCTATATCTGTCCTATACATACCCTATATCTGTCCTATACATACCCTATATATGCCCTATATCTGTCCTATACATACCCTATATCTGTCCTATATCTGTCCTATACATACCCTATATGTCCTATATCTGTCCTATACATACCCTATATCTGTCCTATACATACCCTATATCTGTCCTATATCTGTCCTATACATACCCTATATCTGTCCTATACATACCCTATATCTGTCCTATACCTGTCCTATACATACCCTATATCTGTCCTATATCTGTCCTATACATACCCTATATCTGTCCTATACATACCCTATATCTGTCCTATACATACCCTATATCTGTCCTATATCTGTCCTATACATACCCTATATCTGTCCTATATCTGTCCTATACATACCCTATATGTCCTATATCTGTCCTATACATACCCTATATCTGTCCTATACATACCCTATATCTGTCCTATATCTTTCCTATACATACCCTATATCTGTCCTATACCTGTCCTATACATACCCTATATCTGTCCTATACCTGTCCTATACATACCCTATAGCTGTCCTATATCTGTCCTATACATACCCTATATCTGTCCTATACATACCGTATATCTGTCCTATACATACCCTATATCTGTCCTATACATACCCTATATCTGTCCTATATCTGTCCTATACATACCCTATATCTGTCCTATACATACCCTATATCTGTCCTATATCTGTCCTATACATACCCTATATCTGTCCTATATCTGTCCTATACATACCCTATATCTGTCCTATATCTGTCCTATACATACCCTATATCTGTCCTATACATACCCTATATCTGTCCTATACATACCGTATACCTGTCCTATACATACCCTATATCTGTCCTATACATACCCTATATCTGTCCTATACATACCCTATATCTGTCCTTTATCTGTCCTATACATACCCTTTATCTGACCTATACATACCCTATATCTGTCCTATACATACCCTATACCTGTCCTATATCTGTCCTATACATACCCTATACCTGTCCTATATCTGTCCTATACATACCCAATACCTGTCCTATACATTCCCTATATCTATCTGTATTTGTGCCCTGTCAATTCATTTTTAATGTATAGGTCAGTGAAAACCACCTCCATGCCATTTGTGTGCTGCTATCCTAAGGCTGAGGCCCCACGTTGCGGAAATGCAGCGTTTTTGTTGCAGATTTTGCTGCAGTTTTTTGAGCCAAAGCCAGGAGTGGCTTCAGCAGAGAATAGAAGTATAAGAGAGGAGTATAAGAGCTTCCTAGATTTTTCCCTATATTTCTTTTGTAGCCATTCTTGGCTTTGGCTGAAAAAAAAGTAGCAAAATCTGCATAAAAACGCTGCGTTTCCGCAACGTGGGGCCTCAGGCTTAGAGTGTTTCTTTTCGGGTGGTGACACACTGTGTACCCCGGTGCGGCTATAGCCACATCCAGTCCCCGGGCACCAGTGCTGTCACTTTGGGGTAAGTGTGACGCCCATTCATTCCTGGCTGGGGTTTTGCTGTTACCGCCAGAAATTAAAAGTGTCTGAAATTAATCCGCGTTTCTCTTATAGAAAAGTGAAAGTCCCGGCGGCCGGGGATGCAGCATCAGGTACATAGTGCGTCGCCCCCTACAGGTGTTACCTCACTGCTCCCAGTCATATACATTTACCACTAATTGTGGGGTACACATGTACTTACGTTGCTTCTAATGGAAAAGTACAGGTGTATCCAGGCAAATAGCGGTAAACGCCTGTGACTGGGAGCGCAGTATGGCAGCACCCCTATGTTACGGTTTGTGCTATATGACTTTAGTGTAGGTGTCATCAGCCTTACAATTATTGCTCGGCACTCCGAGGACCTCATCTTTGGTTTTTTCATTTAAATCGGCACGCCAAACATAAAAGGTTGCCGACCCCTGGTCTACATATTCACAATCCAAGTACACATCCACCATCTCTTCCCATTAAATGTCTGTTATATATCATGCGTTACAATAGTCATGTGAATGCGACATTAACAGTTAATCTATACACTACTGACATATCCCTTCTATCTTAGTACACAAGGGTGTGTCATGGGTATAGGCTGTATCGGAGTTATCCATATATAGTGACAAGACTTATCTAACGTTCTGAAGACACCTACACTATTGGTATATAGGACTGAAAGACACACAATGGGTTGCTATGGCTTCTGGGGTTGTCACACTAACATGGTGTGTACATTGATGGACAATACACTGAGGTCTGGATGAAGTCCCTGCCCTCTAATCCTCACTATGGGCTGCTCACACATCTATTGCTCATTCTGTATAGTTTTCAATAAATTTCCATTTTATTTTTTATTTTTTTTATATGCCACCTCTACCCATAACATGTTCATCATCCCTTTCCATGGTATGTCCATGGTATCTCCTCTCATTACATGTTCACCATTTCTCCCCACTGCATGTCCCTCATTGCTATCTACTTCATGTATGCCACCTCTACCCATAACATGTTCATCATCCCTTCTCATTACATTTTCACTATCTCTTACCAATACATATCCCAATACATAAAATATCCAACATCTCCTTTCACTAAATTCCCACCACCTCTTTCCACTACATGTCCATTTCTACATACAGCATTGTTCATTATTGACTCCCTCTTTCTATTTCTACTAAATGTGGACACCTCTCCCCACTATAAGTGTATACTACATAACCATCATAATCTCTCCCCACTAAATGTACATACAACATGACCTTCATCCCTTCCCACTACATGTCCATACTACGTGACCATCATCCCTTCCCACTACATGTCCATACTACGTGACCATCATCCCTTCCCACTACATGTCCATACTACGTGACCATCATCCCTTCCCACTACATGTCCATACTACGTAACCATCATCCCTTCCCACTACATGTCCATACTACATGACCTTCATCCCTTCCCACTACATGTCCATACTACGTAACCATCTCTTCCCACTACAAGTCTATACTACATAACCATCATAATCTCTCCCCACTACATGTCCATACTACGTGACCATCATCTCTTCCCACAAGTCTATACTACATAACCATCATAATCTCTCCCCACTACATGTCCATACTATGTGACCATCATTTCTTCCCACTACATGTCCATACTACGTGACCATCATCTCTTCCCACTACATGTCCATACTACGTGACCATCATCTCTTCCCAGTACCCAGTACATGTCCATATTACGTGACCATCATCTCTTCCCAGTACATGTCCATACTACATAACCATCATAATCTCTCCCCATTACATGTCCATACTACGTGACCATCATCTCTTCCCACTACACATCCATACTACATAACCATCATAATCTCTCCCCATTACATGTCCATACTACGTGACCATCATCTCTTCCCACTACAGATCCATACTGCGTAACCATCATAATCTCTCCCCACTATATGTACATACTACGTGACTTTCATCCCTTCCCACTACATGTCCATACTACGTGACCATCATCCCTTCCCACTACATGTCCATACTACGTGATCATCATCCCTTCCCACTACATGTCCATACTACATGACCATCATCCCTTCCCACTACATGTCCATACTACGTAACCATCATAATCTCTCCCCACTATATGTACATACAACATGACCATCATTTCTTCCCACTACACATTCATACTACATAACCATCATAATCTCTCCCCACTATATGTACATACTACGTGACCATCATCCCTTCCCACTACATGTCCATGTTAATGAACATCATCTCTCCCCACTACAATTGTTTCATCTCTGTCTACTAAATGTCCACCACATTTACCCACCACACATATATCAGCTCTTCCCATATGTCTATCATTTCTATGAACTATGTATCCACCATTTTTCCCACTACATACCATATGTAACATATCCTTCCACTACTTCTACACTTAATCTTCCCATTATATGTCCACCATCTCTACTCACTTCATATTCACCATCTATTCACACCACAGATCACCCATTCTTCTTACTAAATGTCCACTACCTCTTTCTTCTACATATCCACAATTTGTTGCTACCACAAGTAACACATTTACTCGGACTACATGTCCTCCACCATTTGGCAATATCCTCTGTCTATATGTCCTCTATAATTTATTGGTATCCACCATGTCTTGCCACCACATGTCCACCATTCCCTCTATCTACAGTACATGCTTTCCACCATTTGGCTCTATATTTCTGCCATTCAGGTCATATCTTATCACTTTAGTTCACGACTTACACAGAAAACTTTACAAAGCAAAACTCAGACCCTCAAAGTATCTTCTGTTTCTAAATGCAGTAAACTTCGGACTTTAAGGACTCCTTAGGACCTTTATGTGGATGTCAGTTTAGTAGTTAGCACACTGGATAACTGAGGCTTCAGGAGACCCTCAGGGGATTACTATATAATCTATCCATGGCACAGAACATCTCCAACCTTGTCCACCAACCCATTGACATCCTTTAGTAACCTAACACCTACTGTAATACTTACAAAACTACCCCTCTCCCTACCGTCAACAACACAGCCACTCATCTTTTCATCTATTTGGCCAAATCCTTCACCTAACCCTCCATCCACTTGCCATCTATCTCTTACCTTCCACCAGTTGGACGTTCAGGATAAGGCACAGCAGCAGCCAGGAGCTCATCGTGATCATCATCATCTAAGTGCTGACACTTCGGCTCCTGGTCTTACAATGAGCCGTCACCACATCCCCACCTCAGACCTGCTCCCCGAGCAGATGTTCTATGTGTGGATAAAAATAACACAGAGCTGGGCTGTGACATGTGAAGCATAAAAAGACAAAAATTACCATAAGTGACTGAAACATTCCTAATATAGAGATGTAGAACCATAACTGTGGCTGCACCTCCTCAGAAGTAGAATATATATATATACACACCACTGAGCTTCTGTAATTCATGACTGACTAATAATGGTTGAAGATGTGAATCCACTGCAAAAAGTGTCCGGATGTGGAGAAACCAGAAAGCAGCAGCTAGATCTGTGTGTGTGTGGTCAAATGAGACTGGAAGAAGTTGTCTGAGAGAACCGTGCTCATTGTTAGCATGAAGGGATTATGGCACGCTTCACCTACACTTCTGGACTGCTTTTAGTATTTCCCATTAAAGTCAAGACTCAAAGTTCTGAAGTTTAAGTGGGTCAGCACCTAATACAATGGTGTAGCTATAGAGGGCACAAGAGGGGTATAGAGGTAGCGGTTAGGGGTGTATATACTGTAAGAGATAAAAAGGGCACAGTCAGGGGTGTAGATATAGGAGATGTAGAGGTCAGGGTTGTAGATATAGGAGGTGTAGAGGTAGAGGTCAGGGGTGTAGATATTGGAGGCGTAGGGGTAGAGGTCAGGGGTGTAGATATAGGAGATGTAGAGGTCAGGGGTGTAGATATAGGAGGTGTAGAGGTCAGGAGTGCAGATATAGGAGGTGTAGAGGGAGAGGTCAGTGGTGTAGATATAGGAGGTGTAGAGGTAGAGGTCAGGGGTGTAGATATAGGAGGTGTAGGGGTAGAGGTCAGGGGTGTAGATATAGGAGGCGTAGGGGTAGAGGTCAGGGGTGTAGATATAGGAGGCGTAGGGGTAGAGGTCAGGGGTCTAGATATAGGAGGCGTAGGGGTAGAGGTCAGGGATGTAGATATAGGAGGTGTAGGGGTAGAGATCAGGGGTGTAGATATAGGAGGCGTAGGAGTGGAGGTCAGGGGTGTAGATATAGGAGGTGTAGGGGTAGAGGTCAGGGGTGTAGATATAGGAGGTGTAGGGGTAGAGGTCAGGGGTGTAGATATAGGAGGTGTAGGGGTAGAGGTCAGGGGTGTAGATATAGGAGGCGTAGGGGTAGAGGTCAGGGGTGTAGATATAGAAGGCGTAGGGGTGGAGGTCAGGAGTTCAGATATAGGAGGTGTAGGGGTAGAGGTCAGGGGTGTAGATATAGGAGGCGTAGGGGTGGAGGTCAGGAGTTCAGATATAGGAGGGGTAGAGGTCAGGGGTGTAGATATAGGAGGTGTAGGGGTGGAGGTCAGGGGTGTAGATATAGGAGGTGTAGGGGTAGAGGTCAGGGGTGTAGATATAGGAGGCGTAGGGGTGGAGGTCAGGAGTGCAGATATAGGAGGTGTAGGGGTAGAGGTCAGGGGTGTAGATATAGGAGGCGTAGGGGTGGAGGTCAGGAGTTCAGATATAGGAGGTGTAGAGGTAGAGGTCAAGGGTGTAGATATAGGAGGCGTAGGGGTAGAGGTCAGGGGTGTAGATATAGGAGGTGTAGGGGTAGAGGTCAGGAGTGTAGATATAGGAGATGTAGAGGTAGAGGTCAGGGGTGTAGATATAGGAGGTGTAGAGGGAGAGGTCAATGGTGTAGATATTGGAGGTGTAGAGGTAGAGGTCAGGGGTGTAGATATACTTCCAGTTGCCCTCAGAGGGTCACACAACTTTTTAGGCCAATTTTTTATTCTGATTCCTCCAGAAGGTTTCACTCATCTCTACTTCACAGTAAATCTACATGATGGTGCAGTTCTTGGTCTGACCCTTATTCTCCCACCATCGGAGCAGAGGATTACTGATAAGTACTAATGGTGAAATGACGACTCTGATCCAGGTTTCCAAACTCTCCAAGGCACCTACAGTGAGTGAGCGGGAGTGAGCCCAACATAAATCTGCATCCTGTATCTCACCTAGAGAACAGATTTATCATCTCACAACATCATTTGCATAAATCAGTCACTGACAACAATAGTTTATTTATCTTACAATATTTACTGAAGGACATGACCCCCTAATATCTACTGAGATATAATCTCCATAAACTGCAGTCACCAAACTTAACATAATTCATTCTGTATTATACTCCAGAGCTGCGCTCACTATTCTGCTGGTACAGTCACTGTGTACATACATTACATTACTTATCCTGTACTGATCCTGAGTTACATCCTGTATTATACTCCAGAGCTGCACTCACTATTCTGCTGGTACAGTCACTATGTACATACATTACATTACTTATCCTGTATTATACACCAGAGCTGCGCTCACTATTCTGCTGGTACAGTCACTGTGTACATACATTGCATTACTTATCCTGTATTATACTCCAGAGCTGCGCTCACTATTCTGCTGGTGCAGTCACTGTGTACATATATTACATTACTTATCCTGTACTGATCCTGAGTTACATCCTGTATTATACTCCAGAGCTGCGCTCACTATTCTGCTGGTACAGTCACTGTGTACATACATTACATTACTTATCCTGTATTATACTCCAGAGCTGCGCTCACTATTCTGCTGGTACAGTCACTGTGTACATACATTACATTACTTATCCTGTACTGATCCTGAGTTACATCCTGTATTATACTCCAGAGCTGCACTCACTATTCTGCTGGTACAGTCACTGTGTACATACATTACATTACTTATCCCGTACTGATCCTGAGTTACATCCTGTATTATACTCCAGAGCTGCGCTCACTATTCTGCTGGTACAGTCACTGTGTACATACATTACTTATCCTGTATTATACTCCAGAGCTGCGCTCACTATTCTGCTGGTACAGTCACTATGTACATACATTACATTACTTATCCTGTACTGATCCTGAGTTACATCCTGTATTATACTCCAGAGCTGCGCTCACTATTCTGCTGGTGCAGTCACTGTGTACATACATTACATTACTTATCCTGTATTATACTCCAGAGCTGCGCTCACTATTCTGCTGGTACAGTCACTGTGTACATACATTACATTACTTATCTTGTACTGATCCTGAGTTACATCCTGTATTATACTCCAGAGCTGCGCTCACTATTCTGCTGGTGCAGTCACTGTGTACATACATTACATTACTTATCTTGTAGTTCTTTTATTAATAGGATTATAAAACATAACAATCTTCATAAACATTAAACATAACAAGAATAATCAAAGGACAAACACAACAAAATAACACAACAAGTGACAATTCTATAATACAATATATACACTATATACAGGTTAGTATATTGACTGGTCCAGCCTCATTCACACCAAATACTCTTCAACCGCACTAATCCCAGTAATACACAATCTCACCGGCTGATCCAGCTGCCCACGACACCAAGAAAAACCAAATGACAAAAATAATATAATAAACATAAACTCATACAATATTACATATATACATATATACATACAAACACCAATAAACCAAAAATTCCCCCCCCCCCCATAAACCTAAAATCCACAACCAGTCCCCAGCCCCACACACAATCCTGGCACTGGTCCAACGTCCAAAGTCTGCGTATAAGTCCAGACCAGGCCAAGAAAACCCAAAATCCCCCTCCCCACCTAACTGCTATCCCCATATATACACTATATACAACCTATTAAAAAAATACACAGCATGTAAAAAATTTTTTTTTTCCCCCCTCCCCTAAGCTAAACACCCAAGCCCACACACAACCCAGTCCAAGAAATCCAAATTCCCCCTCCCCCGCTGACCCACCTCCCAACCTAACTAGTGTACCCATATCACACCAACACAGCAAACACAAAGCCCAGGTTCGACACCTGCAAGCCCTACATCCTACTATTACTGAGCAAACACCATGCTAACACCAGCCCAACACCAGGAATGGAGATGACAGGCTAAGGTACAGGAAAGGAGAACCCCCTTGTGAAGAATATCGCCTCGCCCAGCCGCCTGGCACGCCTGCGATCAAACTTCTTTCTTAACCTCCCACTCACACACCGTGAGTAGACCGGGTCATAGGATAAAACGAAATGAGCGATATAAATTTTATATGTTTAATAACCCAAGTGGGTCGGTATGGATTAATAGCATATACAGAAATATACAATATTAATACGATCAAGCATAAACATACAAGCAAAGGAGCGATGATACAATACACAAAAATAAACAGGGGAATTAAAAGATAGAGAAAATACCGGCATAGGCTCGTAGTCCGTTTCTCTAGGCCACAGCAGAGTTTTGGGCCTAGGGCGCAAGCTTAAGCAAGTTGCATAAAACAATCCTTCTACATGCTGTCCAGAACTAGGCCCTCAAAGCATTCCTCAGTAGGGCAGGCCCTCTCATCTTCTCCCAGATCAGAGCTCCTTACTGCCTCTTTGCTGAATGACCCCAGAATCCAGGTCTGCCCACTGCATATGGCTAGTGTTCCACCCACCCCTTGCACCCAGGCAGCCCCCCTTCTCCCACCTTTGCAGAACCCTTGGAGAGAAGGGCTTGCTATCCCCCATCCCATCTGGCCAGGGATAATAAAAGTGCCTGGCTATAGCAAGCCATCTCCAATGAACACACATAAAACCAGTGAAGCGTATCGTCCAGCAATGTGGACTCAACTAAAGCACCGCATTCCAAGTGGGGGAAGGACTGACCTAAGCAAGTAAAACACACTTCCAAGAAAGATATAAAACTGAGGGTCGGTTCATCACACCTCCCCCTTTTAGAGCGTGTCGGGAGGAAGGACGATCCTAAGATCGCCTTCCGCGGACACCTTGGCGGCCTCACCCCGCCGGGACCTGCGCTGGTCCCTGACCATATTCCTGGCGTACTGATACCCTCTTCCTCTCCTGTCTGAATGGAGACTCTTCTAAGGTTCAGGCTCTGAATTAAGTAGACCTGGCTACCTCCTGCTTGCTCTGGGTCCCTCCCCCGAGTGCTGGCTCCCTCAGACCCACACTCACAACCCCAGGCCCTTGTGGTACCGGTGCAGAGACCCCATCCCGGCAGTCTCCGCCCACCTGGCTACCCCCGGCCTGCACTGGGACCTCGTGCTGAGTGCTGGCATCCCGCAGATCCACACTTGCAACCCCAGGCCCTTGTGATACTAGTTTAGAGACCCCTTCCCGGCAGTCTTTCAGGGTCTCTCCCACACTAGCCACTAGTTGGGAGAGTTCTAGGGGATTTTGCACCTCCACCTTTGCTTCCAAACCTAGGGGCACCTCTGGTTCTGGCACAGGTATGTTTGGACCCTGTCCTCCCTCCCAGACGCCTTGCCCCTTTGGGCCTACACCCTGTACTTGGGTGGGTGATGGTGATACCTTGGGCAAATGACTGAGATTATGCTTCCCCAAATCATCCCTCCACAATACATTGACAGGTAATACATTTGACACACCCCCTTCTTGGGTCCCACCTCCAGCACCCCATGCCGTCTGCACTTGGGCCATGGGCACGACTGGCACACCTTGGATGGCTGTTTCTCCTTCCCAGGACTCTTTCACAAGAGTTAGGGGCCCACGTACACGTCTCCCGTACAAGAGCTCAAAGGGGAAGAACCCCGTTGAGGCCTGCGGCACCTCCCGGTAAGCGAACAGCAGGTGCGGGAGATAAGGCTCCCAGTCGCGCCCGTGGGACTCGACTAACATCCTGAGCATCTGCTCCAGGGTGCCATTGAACCGTTCACACAGGCCATTGGTCTGTGGGTGATACGGGCTGGACACCAGATGTTGCACCTCTGTTACCTTACACGGGCCTTGCATCAAGGCAGACATGAACTGGGTACCTTGGTCTGTGAGCATCTCTCTGGGAAATCCAACACGGGAGAAGATGCCTACCAGAGCCTTGGCCACTACATCAGCCCGGGTGGAAGCGCGACAGCTTCCGGATACCTAATAGCGTAGTCTACTACCGTTAATATGAAACGTTTCCCGGTGCGACTGGGAATGGACAGGGGTCCAATGAGATCCACAGCCACCCGCTGGAAAGGTTTGGTTATGATGGGCATAGGGATCATTGGTGCTTTGGAGCCTTGCCCCGCCTTGCCCATCCTCTGACAAGTGTCACATGAACGGCAGTATTTAGCTACATCTGTCCCCATCTTAGGCCAGTAGAATAAGTGGCTGAGGCGAGCCTTGGTCTTAGCGATCCCCAGGTGGCCTGCCAGTGGAATATCATGAGCAATCCGCAACAACTCCACCCGATAGGGTTGGGGTACCACTAAATGTTTCTCCCTGAGCCGACTTTCTTTTCCCTTTGTGGGGATCGTTTCCCGGTACAACCTCCCTTGCTCCCAGTACACGCGGTCCTTGTCCGACTCCAAGGGAGGTTGATCAGCACGCTCCTTCAATGCGTCCAGACCGCGGTCAGCTTGGACAGCGTCCCTGAACTCCTGACTGGAACCAGACAGAAGAGATGTGCATGTCACATACCCGCCGGGCTCCTCTGGCTCCAGTGTGGGGAGGTTAGTCATGGCGGTCTCAGTGCCATCTCCGGGTGACAGAGGGAACGGCTCAGGGGTCGGAGCGCCTTCCACCCCTCTAGCACTCTGGCTGCGGGTCACCACCGCAACTCCAGCAGTCCGTTCCTCATCCGGATCGGCCCTGAGATCCCCGTGACCCACCTGACCACCTGGCACATTGTCCTCAGTTGGGGTTGCCCCCAGCATCTCAGAAGAGCTACCTTGTAAACCTGTAAGGCAAGAATTAGCAATTACATTGACATTGCATTCATTCATTGATTCACAGTGAACTGCATGGGGGAATGGCTGAGCCAGGGTCACACTGAGGGGGCTCTCATCACCCGCAGATGTGGGCGGGGCTACAGCCAGGTCAGCATTCCACAATGTCTCATTCACATGCTCACTGATTACTTTAGCTGGACACACAGCAGGGGGAAACAGGCAGCTGACCCCTCCCTCTGCCTGTGTGACAGGCTTCAACACCTCATTAAAATCATCCTTTAGTACAGACATTTTGTCACAGCGAGGTGGGGCTGCTCCCACCCCATATTGGGACACCAAGGGCCCCAAATCTCTTCCCAATAGTACATTGGCAGGCAGATCAGACACTAGCCCCACATCACGCATCCCTTTTCCCGCACCCCAGTCCAAATGGACGCAAGTCATGGGTACAGTTACGCGTTCTTGTCCAATACCCTTCAGGGTCAGAGTTTTTCCAGGGATAATACTGTCCGCAGGGACCAAGTCAGGTTGCACCAGAGTAATCTGCACCCCAGTGTCCCGAAATCCCATGACCACTTTACCCCCCACAATGACCTGTTGACTGTTGGCATCGGATTGCAACCCCTCCCTCCCCACCAAGTATACAGATGGGCCAGCTGCCGTGGCTGGGGAAACAGGGGGGTTCTTAGAGTGGTTGGGGCACTCCGCCTTGAAATGTCCTGGCTGGTTACAAGCATGACACCGCCGGGTCTCTCCTTGGGACTTGGAGGGGGTCCCTGGGGCGCCCAGAGTTCTTGGGACAGGGGAAGTAGAGGGGGCACCCGGGACAGAGTTTGTTTTACCCCACTTGGAGACCGCAGGCTGTGGTGAACTCCAACTTTGCCCCTCCTTCCCGCTTGGGGGTCTCTGCAGTGTGGCTCCTCTCTTGATCCCTTGCTCCCTGGTGGACACATAGCCGTCAGCAATCTCTGCAGCCTTGTCTGCTGTTTTGGGTTTCCAGTCACACACGAACTGGCGGACCTCCAGAGGGCACACCTGTAGAAATTGTTCCTTTATCATAAGATCCCCAATTCCCTCAACCGTGGTGACAGTAAGTCCTTTGATCCACTGCCAGAATGTAACCTGTAAGTGGTGCAGAACATCCGCATAGCTCTCTGTGGGACCCCGCTGGATATTCCGGAACTTTTTGCGGTACACCTCCGGCGTGAGCCGGTATCTCCGGATCAGCGCCGCTTTGATGGTCTCATAGTCCGCGTCCACTGGTAAGCTCGTGGAAACATCCAGGCCTTTTCCCTTCAGCCGGGGAGACAGGTAACGGGCCCATTCTGCCTGGGGAATATGATGCTGCTTACACACCCGCTCAAATCCCCGCAAGAACGAGTCCAAGTCCCCGTTATCTTCCAAGATTGGAAAGTCCTCGGATCGGATCTTTAGTGCTCGGGCTCCTGGAGTTGGTGCAGGGGAAGGTTGCGCCTGCCGGGGAAGTTCCAGCTTTCTTAGCTCAAGCTGATGCTCTCTTTCCGCCCGGCGCTCTGCAGCTTCTCTCTCCGCCCGGCGCTCTGCAGCAGCGGCCTCTCTCTCCGCCCGGCGCTCTGCAGCTTCTCTCTCCGCCCGGCGCTCTGCAGCTTCTTGGTACTGGTGAATCACCTGCAGACGGGCGCTATACTCACTGGCGTCTATCTGCTTTAAGGCCATTTGCAAGTATAAGTCCGTTACCCCCACAGAACTGGGGTTACTGGTCCCTCCAGGCACAGTTACCTCTGGGGTCCGGGCACCTGCGGAACCGTCTGGCATGGTGATGTTGTCTGGTGCCAGCCTCTCAGGACCTTGCTCTGCCTCCTGCATGGCTATGGTAGCTTCCATATCTGCCATCTCCTGGAGTTCAGCAGCAACCAAGTCCTGCAGACGTTTGGTTATGCTTCTGGTCCCACCAGCCATCCACTGGAAGCCGTTGCCAAATAAAAGATAGGACAGAAAAAAGAAGAAGGGAGGGACCAGTACTGTACCAAACTTTCACCGTATTTTAAGCTTGATCTCATACCGCGCTCGTTCCATAGGATTGCCGCAATCCCCAGTGTCTGCGTGATACCACACCCACACACTATTATCCTAATATCCCACCACGCTGCCACCACTGTGAAGAATATCGCCTCGCCCAGCCGCCTGGCACGCCTGCGATCAAACTTCTTTCTTAACCTCCCACTCACACACCGTGAGTAGACCGGGTCATAGGATAAAACGAAATGAGCGATATAAATTTTATATGTTTAATAACCCAAGTGGGTCGGTATGAATTAATAGCATATACAGAAATATACAATATTAATACGATAAAGCATAAACATACAAGCAAAGGAGCGATGATACAATACACAAAAATAAACAGGGGAATTAAAAGATAGAGAAAATACCGGCATAGGCTCGTAGTCCGTTTCTCTAGGCCACAGCAGAGTTTTGGGCCTAGGGCGCAAGCTTAAGCAAGTTGCATAAAACAATCCTTCTACATGCTGTCCAGAACTAGTGAAAGGCTTCAGGCCTCACTGCTAGGCCCTCAAAGCATTCCTCAGTAGGGCAGGCCCTCTCATCTTCTCCCAGATCAGAGCTCCTTACTGCCTCTTTGCTGAATGACCCCAGAATCCAGGTCTGCCCACAGCATATGGCTAGTGCTCCACCCACCCCTTGCTCCCAGGCAGCCCCCCTTCTCCCACCTTTGCAGAACCCTCGGAGAGAAGGGTGAAGTTAAGGCTTGCTATCCCCCATCCCATCTGGCCAGGGATAATAAAAGTGCCTGGCTATAGCAAGCCATCTCCAATGAACACACATAAAACCAGTGAAGCGTATCGTCCAGCAATGTGGACTCAACTAAAGCACCGCATTCCAAGTGGGGGAAGGACTGACCTAAGCAAGTAAAACACACTTCCAAGAAAGATATAAAACTGAGGGTCGGTTCATCACACCCCTCCAAAGAAGAGAGGCCTTCCCCGTCCCCAACCTCTCATACTCCAGAGAGCGCACCTTCACCAGGTCACCAAGAATGCCCCTAATCACCTCAGCCACCGGGAGGATTTTCCGTTGTGTCGATACTAGACACCGTGCGTTCCACGTGTGGTACCTAACCACTAGGCTAACTAAGAATAAAGTGCACCGGTCCCGACCACCAAGTACTCTGAATGCTCCATAGGCCCACTCCGCATAAGAGAGACCAGGCAACCTGGGCCAACTGATGGAAGCGCCCACCCTGTTGTACACCTCTGTATTAAAGGGACAATGAAGCAAGAAGTGCTCCATGCTTTCCAGCACGTTGTCACACTCCTCCCGGGGACAACCCCTTTCCTCAGAGCTTCTACACTTCAGGTTATCCCTCACATACAGTTTCCCATGGAAGCAGCGCCAAGCCAAGTCCCAAAACTTCAAGGGGATCCTGATGGAATTTAAAAGTCTCAAACCTACCCCCAGATCCCGGCTTGGGCAATCCTTGAGCACCAGTGGGCTCTGAAAATGAGTCGACAGGACCCTCTTGTCAAGGAATTTCCTCTGCAAAGTCCTGATCTCCCACACTCCCAGACCCCACCGGCGAACTACTTTCAGAACCGGGGCAACGTAAGCCGGAAGATGCCCGTGTGGTGTGCGAAGATCCTTCACTTGCCCTCCTGTCTCCCATTCCTGGAAGAAAGGCTGAAACCATCCCCTACAGGAGAAAACCCACGGAGGAGCCCTCTCTTGCCAGAGGCTTGCAATGTTGATCTTAAGAAAGGTGTTCACTAAGAACACCACAGGGTTGACCATACACAACCCCCCTTGTCTCCTCGTACGGTAAGTAACCTCCCTCTTGACTAGGTTCATTCTATTCCCCCATAATAGCTGGAAGAACACACTGTAGACCCGAGTCCAGAAAGGCTCTGGCAAGATGCACACACTGCCCAGATATATCAGCAAAGGGAGCAGGTAAGATTTGATCAGGTTTACCCTTTCTCTTAGGGTCAAAGACCAACCCTTCCATTGGTCCACCTTCTGAGCGGCGATCTTAAGCCTGCTGTCCCAATTTTGCATGGGGTAATCCCCTTGACCAAATTCGATGCCGAGGACTTTTGCAGATTGTTGGGGCCCTGGAAGGGTGTCCGGGAGATCAAAACCAGGATCTCCCCCTCCCAGCCAGAGACTCTCACACTTATCCCGGTTGATCTTGGACCCAGATACTTCTGAGTAGTGATCAACCTCAGACATCACCCACTCTGCCTCCCTCTGTGAGGACACAAAGGTAGTGACATCGTCAGCATACGCCACCACTCTCAGGGTCGACCCCGGCATCACCCGGTCCATCCTGACCCCCGTCAATGGTCCACAATCAACCCTCCTAAGGAAAGGGTCAATTGCAAACACATATAACAGTGGGCTCAAAGGACAGCCCTGGCGAACGCCAGACCCAACCTCAAAAGAGCGGCCAACCCAACCATTAACAAGTGGGAAACTCTCTGCCCCTGCATACAAGGTCTTAAGCCAATCAACAACCCCCCCCCCGGCAGGCCATATCTCAGAAGGACAGACCAAAGATACTCGTGGTTAACTCGATCAAATGCTTTAGCCTGATCCAAGGACAGCAAGTACCCCTTCCAGTGACCTGCCCTACCCTGCTCCACGGCCTCCCGGACACCAAGCACAGCACTAGTTGTACTGCGGCCTGGAACAGAGTAGTGCTGAGCCACTGAAAGGAGGTGGGGTGCAAACTTCACCAGACGATTGAACAGCACCTTTGCCAGAATCTTTCTGTCTGCATTGAGTAGCGCTATGGGACGCCAATTCTCAATACAAGATCGGTCCTTACCCTTTGATAGGATGATCGGAGCAGGCCTCCTCATTGACCTCGGCAGAGTGCCCGAGGAAAGACACTCATTGAATAACTCAGTCAAGAGGGGAACCAAGATGTCCTTAAAGGTCTTATAGAACTCGGATGTTAGGCCATCCGGACCTGGAAATTTTTGGAGCCGAAGCCCATCAATGGCCAGTCTGACTTCCTCTTCCCTAATCATCTCTGTCAAAACGTCAAGAGAGGGGTTATCCCCTGGTTCAGGGACAGTTTCAGCCAGGAAAGCCGTCACCACATCTCGATCTAGATCCCTCTTTCCCAAGAGGCGTGACTAGAAGGATCTGACGACCTCCAGGATCCCTGATCTGGACCTTTTCTGAGATCCTGTACTATCAATCAGCCCTGTGATAACCTTACTACTCACTGACATCTTACAGTTTCTGTAAGGGTCGGGCGAGCGGTACTTCCCGTAATCCCTCTCAAAAACCAAAGATGCGTGCCTATCATACTGACACCTCTTAAGCAAAGATTTCACTCTGGACATATCCTCATGGCTACCTCCAGTCGAGACAAGATGCTCGAGTTTCCTCCTCAGGCCTTGATACAGGCGGTACCTGTCCAGACTCCTGAGGCTCGAGAGCTGGCGGAAGAATCTCGCCACCCTTTTCTTGAACATCTCCCACCACTCAGACTTACTGCTACAAAGGTCCAGCAGTGGTACCTGGCTCTGAAGAAAATCCTCAAAGGATTGTCGTATCTCCGCTTCTTCCAAGAGAGACGAATTGAGCTTCCAGTAGCCTCTACCCATCCGGGGGGTCTCTGTAACATTCAGAGAAAACAAAATCATACAGTGATCGGAGAACTCCACCTCAACAACAGACACTGCTGAAGAGACGGCTTCCTCCTTTAAATAAAACCTATCTATTCTGGACCTGCATCTACCCCTATGATAGGTGAACCCCGCGTGGCCTGGGGTGTGCCGGATGTGGACATCCACCAGGCGAGCCTCACGAGCTATACTATTAAGCGCGACGCTATCGTAAGTCAGCTTGTCTCTGGAACCTCCCCTATCCTGGGGCCTCGTGACAGCATTGAAGTCCCCTCCAAAAACCACCTGCCGACTTGTAAAAAGGTAGGGCTTGATCCTCATAAAGAGACATTTCCTGTCCCACTTGGATTGGGGACCATAGATGTTAATAAGGCAGAGCTCTTGTCCCTTCATGAGGACATCTAAGATCAGTCATCTCCCCATTTCTAACTCAATAACTCGTCTGCATTCTACCGCTGTGGTAAAAAGAACCGCCACTCCGCTATACGGCTCGGCCGCAAGAGGCCAATAAGATGGACTTCGCCTCCACTCCCTTCTAGCTTTATGTACGGCCGCCAAATTTGGCAGCCTGGTCTCTTGCAAAAATAAAATGTTGGCTTCAACACGGCCGAGAAAATCAAAGGCCGCAAATCTAGCCGAATCTGACTTAATGCTGGCGACATTAATAGACGCCAGAGTCAACGGAGTGGGTGCCGCCATCCTGAGTGATTGAGTTAGACGGCTTTCTTCTTACCTGTATTCCCATCCCCTTCAGAGAAGGAACCCCCCCTTTTCAGGGATACTGAGGTGTCCATTTCCTTTACCTGTGAGTTAGCAGACTCAGGTCTAGCACCTGCTCCCTTATCCTCGTCCCCAGACTCCACGCCAGTCTCACCTTCTGAGGATCGCACATCCCCAGAAGAAGACTCAACACCTCCTGAAAGCCCCTCCGTCGCCCTTGGCCCCTCACCCTCATCCTCCTCTCCCGAAGAAGAGTTTTCATCAAGGGTGAGGAACCGATTTGAAAGCTCGACCAGAGGGGGGGTTGGTTTTACCTTCCTTCGGTACCGTGGTCAGGGTAGGAGAAGATCTTAAATCTCCCTTCTTTTTACTCCTGTTCTTCTTTTTGGCACCCTGCCTCCGTTTTCCCTCCAGCCACATCCTATTATCCTCGTCCATACTTTCATAATGGGAGGACTCTGAGGATGCAGCGCCCTCCTCGTTCTGGATCCCCCTGACCTCCTCATCTAGTGCGTCCTCCCTCGGGGCCTCAGCAGCAGGTTTTGTCTCCAGGACAGGGCCAGAGGTTGTCCCAGCAACCTGAGACTCCCTCAGTCCTCTATCCTTTTGACGCTTCTCTAGACACCTTAGCTGGGCAGGCGTCTTTTTCTTGCTGTTCTTCACTGGCCCCTCAGTCTCTCCACCTCTGCTAGTCCCCTCCCCAGCAGATTCAGCCTCATGGCCTTCACGCACCGGGGCTGAGACCGCATTAGCAAAAGAAAGAGGACAACGACTGTATGGGTGACCTAGACCACCACACAGGTGACACCTAATCTTTGCACAGGATGCAGCGAGATGGCCTTTATCCCCACACAATGCACACACTTGCGCAGTACAGTTTGCACTGAAATGTGTGGGGTCGCCACACCTGTGACAAAGCTTTGGCTGACCCTGGTAGAAGATCAGGATACGATCCCTCCCCAGGAAGGCAGAGGAAGGAATGTGGGCAACAGAGCTACCAGAACGCCTCAGTTTAACCATAAAGGTCCATGACCCTGACCAGATACCAAACTCGTCACAATTTTTTTGAGGTATTCCCATGACCTCCCCATAGCGACCCATCCAGGTCATGATATCAACACAAGAAAGTGATTCATTACGGGTAAGAACAGTCACTTTCTTAACTTCGCTCTGGCGGGATACTGCCAGCACAAAAAAGTCCCGCCACTCAGGCTCGTTCTTTGTCAGCTCATAGTCCGACCAGAAGAGCTCAAGCCCCTCCGGCCGAACAAAACTGACATCGAACTCAGGTGTACCATAGGGATGTATCAGGGCATAGATGTCATTTGCCCTGAAGCCCATCTTCAGCAGCAGCTCAACCACTTTTGCCCTAGGAGGACACGCCTCATTGCCTTGCCACCGAAGACGGACCACATTCCTACGTCTAACACCTGGCCCGGTTGTCGGGAGAGACCACGGGGTCTGCCCGCCCCTTTCTTCTCGGAAGGCTGACAGGCCATGCCTGTCAATCCAAAAGGACAGATCAACCTCCCGTCCCTCTACATTGATCGTTCTTTCACCCTTCTTTAAGGCCTCCAAGAGGCAGAGTTGCAAAAAGCCATCCCTGGAACCTGGAGACGAGGATGTCTGTATCCCACTTTCCCCAGCAGCGACATTGGCGTAGCTTCTTACAGGGACTGCCACTGCTGGGGTGACAGCTGGACCAGCCCCCACATCAGTCACATTCAGATTACCCACCTCCATCTCACAGTCAGCCATACTAACCTCCATACCCTCACTCGCACCATTAGCTGGTAGTTTTTTTCCACTACTCGCACCACTCACACCAGAAACTACAACCTCATTCGAACGTCCATTTGCGCCAGCTGGACCAGTAACATCAGGGGTAGATGAGGCCACCTCCGCATCCTTGGGCACAAGGGATGGGACCACCTTCACAGAACCATGTCTAGAGGTGACCCCGACTCTAGTCACACTTGTGCCCTCCGCGTCATCAGTACTGGCTGTTACTTTGCCTTTCTTATTATTCAAAAGTCTCCGTTGATCCTTAGCAGGCACAAGGCGCCGCTGATCTCCTACACTATCAAGTTCAGAGACCTGGTTGTCTGCAATACCCACACAAAAAAGTACTTTGCTAGTAGTTTTTTTAGTGTTCTGGATGGGAGGACTGGCGCTCTCAGCCCCGGCAACCCCTTCACACTGCTGCCGCTGATCAACTAAGTGACCCGCTGCAGCAGATCCAGGAGCCGCCGAAGCAACCGCAATCACCTCCGGCACTGGGTCACCCCCCCCCTCCCACCAGGGAATGAACCACAGAACCGGAGTTTGACAATATTCCCGCTGCTGGGCCGCCCATAATGTCCGGCCTTTCGGCCGTTGCCTTCCCTGCTCCATCAATGCTACTGCAAGCAGAGACAGAGCCCCTCGCTACATTAGCGTCATTTGCAATCTCCCCGCTCCCTTGCACCGAGTCCACTGCAGGACCCGAGCCAGGCTGGGCAACGGGGCCTGCACAGCGAACCAACCCCACAGCTGACCCAGGGGACACAGGGAGGGGGCTATAGACCAAACTCACCACTTCTTTTGGCTTGCTCTTCTTCTTCTTCTTTCTGCGGCCTACAGGAGCCTCCTCTGGGAAATCACTGCCAAAGGAATAGTTCTGGAGGCACACTGGGGATTCCAGCTGCTTAATCTGGACCATTAGCGCCCCTCCCTGGCTGCTGCTGTCACTATCATCCCCTGAGTCGGCAGAACTGCAGCTAGGTGTCACTGCCGCCTGCCTTGCAGGGGGGCCGCTGTACGGAACCTGCTGGTGTTGCTGCAGGCTGGCAGGTGGACCTTGCTGCGGGCTGGCAGGTGGACATTGCTGCAGGCTGGCGGGTGGACTCTGCTGCAGGCTGGCAGGTGGACCCTGCTGCTGGCTGGCAGGTGGACCTTGCTGCGGGCTGGCAGGTGGACCTTGCTGCGGGCTGGCAGGTGGACCTTGCTGCAGGCTGGCGGGTGGATCTGGCTGCGGGCTGGCCGGTGGACCTTGCTGCGGGCTGGCAGGTGGACATTGCTGCAGGCTGGCGGGTGGATCTGGCTGCGGGCTGGCCGGTGGACATTGCTGCAGGCTGGCCGGTGGACCTTGCTGCGGGCTGGCAGGTGGACCTTGTTGCGGGCTGGCAGGTGGACCTTGCTGCGGGCTGGCCGGTGGACATTGCTGCGGGCTGGCAGGTGGACCTTGCTGCGGGCTGGCAGGTGGATCTTGCTGCGGGCTGGCAGGTGGACTCTGCTGCGGGCTGGCCGGTGGACCTTGCTGCGGGCTGGCAGGTGGACCTTGTTGCGGGTTGGCAGGTGGACCTTGCTGCGGGCTGGCCGGTGGACATTGCTGCGGGCTGGCAGGTGGACATTGCTGCGGGCTGGCCGGTGGACTCTGCTGCTGGCTGGCCGGTGGACCTTGCTGCGGGCTGGCAGGTGGACCTTGCTGCGGACTGGCTGGTGGACTTTTCTGCAGGCTGGCAGGTGGACCTGGCTGCTGGTCTTCATCCAGCTCCTCCTCCACATCCACCTGGCTCTGAGGTTGGAGCCCCATCATCCTTCTCTCCTTCTCATCCGCCATCTCTCTGAACCGGTCCTCATTCAGCAGCTTTTCCTTGAAAGGACCGCTCTTCTCCCGAATTACCGCTTTCCTTTCTTCCAAGGCGTCAATTTCAGACTTAAGTCTGTTTATCTCAGCCAGGCTTTCAGGCCTCCTCCGTTTTAGGGGCACATTAACCCTGGCTTGGGCACAGCGCAGTTCCTCCCGAAGCCTCCTCACCATCTTACTTGCCTCTTCGTACTCACTGAGGTGACTCGTAACTCGGGAGCCATAGGTGGTAATAGACTCCCGGGCCTCTGCAGCCCCCAGCCTTCCTCGCTGAGGTCGGCCTCACCTCCGGGAGCACTCAGCTTTCCTCCGGTGGTAGCGAGTTTTCTGCTGGCAGCACCCAGCTTTCCTCCAGTACTTTCAGCAGGACCGCTACTGTCTGTGTCAACAGACTTCTTCTCCACACTGGATGCCACTTTGCTAGCAGCCTCCTTGCTGGAGGCCTTACAGCCTTTCCGAGCCTCTACAGGCTCAGGGGGAGTAGGAGCCACATTGCTGCGACTCCTGGTGGAACGTCTCACCCCTGAGTCCTCCAATGTGCAGGCCGGTTTCTGGCTTCTCCTGCTCCCCGCCGGCCTGGTTCGAGGAACAGGAGACTGGGTCTTGTCTCCCTCACTCATGCCTAGAAACCCACTCCCTCCCTGGGGAGGAGAGAGCAGGCCCCAGGTGGATAGGTCTTCCTTCCCTGGAGCTCAGGAGCAGCAAAAACACAGCTAAGCAGAGCCACACCCTAAGTTAATTGAGCTGCGCTCACTATTCTGCTGGTGCAGTCACTGTGTACATACATTACATTACTTATCCTGTACTGATCCTGAGTTATATCCTGTATTATACTCCAGAGCTGCGCTCACTATTCTGCTGGTACAGTCACTGTGTACATACATTACATTACTTATCCTGTACTGATCCTGAGTTACATCCTGTATTATACTCCAGAGCTGCACTCACTATTCTGCTGGTACAGTCACTGTGTACATACATTACATTACTTATCCTGTACTGATCCTGAGTTACATCCTGTATAATACTCCAGAGCTGCACTCACTATTCTGCTGGTGCAGTCACTGTGTACATACTTTACATTACTTATCCTGTACTGATCCTGAGTTACATCCTGTATTATACTCCAGAGCTGCGCTCACTATTCTGCTGGTACAGTCACTGTGTACATACATTACATTACTTATCCTGTATTATACTCCAGAGCTGCGCTCACTATTCTGCTGGTACAGTCACTGTGTACATACATTACATTACTTATCCTATATTATACTCCAGACCTGCGCTCACTATTCTGCTGGTACAGTCACTGTGTACATACATTACATTACTTATCCTGTACTGATCCTGAGTTACATCCTGTATTATACTCCAGAGCTGCGCTCACTATTCTGCTGGTGCAGTCACTGTGTACATACATTACATTACTTATCCTGTATTATACTCCAGAGCTGCGCTCACTATTCTGCTGGTACAGTCACTGTGTACATACATTACATTACTTATCCTGTACTGATCCTGAGTTATATCCTGTATTATACTCCAGAGCTGCACTCACTATTCTGCTGGTACAGTCACTGTGTACATACACTACATTACTTATCCTGTACTGATCCTGAGTTACATCCTGTATTATACTCCAGAGCTGCGCTCACTATTCTGCTGGTGCAGTCACTGTGTACATACATTACATTACTTATCCTATATTATACTCCAGAGCTGCGCTCACTATTCTGCTGGTGCAGTCACTGTGTACATACATTACATTACTTATCCTGTATTATACTCCAGAGCTGCACTCACTATTCTGCTGATACAGTCACTGTGTGCATACATTACATTACTTATCCTGTACTGATCCTGAGTTATATCCTGTATTATACTCCAGAGCTGCACTCACTATTCTGCTGGTACAGTCACTGTGTACATACATTACATTACTTATCATGTACTGATCCTGAGTTATATCCTGTATTATACTCCAGAGCTGCACTCACTATTCTGCTGGTACAGTCACTGTGTACATACATTACATTACTTATCCTGTATTATACTCCAGAGCTGCACTCACTATTCTGCTGGTGCAGTCACTGTGTACATACATTACATTACTTATCCTGTACTGATCCTGAGTTACATCCTGTATTATACTCTAGAGCTGCACTCACTATTCTGCTGGTACAGTCACTGTGTACATACATTACATTACTTATCATGTACTGATCCTGAGTTACATCCTGTATTATACTCCAGAGCTGCGCTCACTATTCTGCTGGTGCAGTCACTGTGTACATACATTACATTACTTATCCTGTATTATACTCCAGAGCTGCGCTCACTATTCTGCTGGTGCAGTCACTGTGTACATACATTACATTACTTATCCTGTACTGATCCTGAGTTACATCCTGTATTATACTCCAGAGCTGCGCTCACTATTCTGCTGGTGCAGTCACTGTGTACATACATTACATTACTTATCCTGTATTATACTCCAGAGCTGCGCTCACTATTCTGCTGGTGCAGTCACTGTGTACATACATTACATTACTTATCCTGTACTGATCCTGAGTTACATCCTGTATTATACTCCAGAGCTGCGCTCACTATTCTGCTGGTACAGTCACTGTGTACATACATTACATTACTTATCCTGTACTGATCCTGAGTTACATCCTGTATTATACTCCAGAGCTGCGCTCACTATTCTGCTGGTGCAGTCACTGTGTACATACATTACATTACTTATCCTGTATTATACTCCAGAGCTGAACTCACTATTCTGCTGATACAGTCACTGTGTGCATACATTACATTACTTATCCTGTACTGATCCTGAGTTACATCCTGTATTATACTCCAGAGCTGCGCTCACTATTCTGCTGGTGCAGTCACTGTGTACATACATTACATTACTTATCCTGTACTGATCCTGAGTTATATCCTGTATTATACTCCAGAGCTGCACTCACTATTCTGCTGGTACAGTCACTGTGTACATACATTACATTACTTATCCTGTACTGATCCTGAGTTACATCCTGTATTATACTCTAGAGCGGCGCTCACTATTCTGCTGGTACAGTCACTGTGTACATACATTACATTACTTATCCTGTATTATACCCCAGAGCTGCGCTCACTATTCTGCTGATACAGTCACTGTGTACATACATTACATTACTTATCCTGTATTATACTCCAGAGCTGCACTCACTATTCTGCTGGTACAGTCACTGTGTACATACATTACATTACTTATCCTGTACTGATCCTGAGTTACATCCTGTATTATACTCCAGAGCTGCGCTCACTATTCTGCTGGTACAGTCACTGTGTACATACATTACATTACTTATCCTATATTATACTCCAGAGCTGCGCTCACTATTCTGCTGGTACAGTCACTGTGTACATACATTACATTACTTATCTTATATTATACTCCAGAGCTGCGCTCACTATTCTGCTGGTGCAGTCACTGTGTACATACATTACATTACTTATCCTGTACTGATCCTGAGTTACATCCTGTATTATACTCCAGAGCTGCACTCACTATTCTGCTGGTGCAGTCACTGTGTGCATACATTACATTACTTATCCTGTACTGATCCTGAGTTACATCCTGTATTATACTCCAGAGCTGCGCTCACTATTCTGCTGGTGCAGTCACTGTGTACATACATTACATTACTTATCCTGTATTATACCCCAGAGCTGCGCTCACTATTCTGCTGATACAGTCACTGTGTACATACATTACATTACTTATCCTGTATTATACTCCAGAGCTGCACTCACTATTCTGCTGGTACAGTCACTGTGTACATACATTACATTACTTATCCTGTACTGATCCTGAGTTACATCCTGTATTATACTCCAGAGCTGCGCTCACTATTCTGCTGGTACAGTCACTGTGTACATACATTACATTACTTATCCTATATTATACTCCAGAGCTGCGCTCACTATTCTGCTGGTACAGTCACTGTGTACATACATTACATTACTTATCCTGTATTATACTCCAGAGCTGCGCTCACTATTCTGCTGGTACAGTCACTGTGTACATACATTACATTACTTATCCTGTACTGATCCTGAGTTACATCCTGTATTATACTCCAGAGCTGCGCTCACTATTCTGCTGGTACAGTCACTGTGTACATACATTGCATTACTTATCCTGTATTATACTGCAGAGCTGCACTCACTATTCTGCTGGTACAGTCACTGTGTGCATACATTACATTACTTATCCTGTACTGATCCTGAGTTACATCCTGTATTATACTCCAGAGCTGCGCTCACTATACTGCTGGTGCAGTCACTGTGTACATACATTACATTACTTATCCTGTATTATACCCCAGAGCTGCGCTCACTATTCTGCTGATACAGTCACTGTGTACATACATTACATTACTTATCCTGTATTATACTCCAGAGCTGCACTCACTATTCTGCTGGTACAGTCACTGTGTACATACATTATGTCTTGCCACCTGCTCCACCATATTATGTCCTGCTGTCTGGTCCACCATATTATGTCCTGCTGCCTGGTCCACCATATTATGTGCTGTCGCCTGCTCCACCATATTATGTCTTTCCACCTGCTCCACCATATTATGTCCTGCCGCCTGGTCCACCATATTATGTCCTGCTGCCTGGTCCACCATATTATGTCCTGCTGTGTGGTCCACCATATTATGTCCTGCTGTCTGGTCCACCATATTATGTCCTGCTGTCTGGTCCACCATATTATGTCCTGCCGCCTGATCCACCATATTATGTCCTGCCGCCTGATCCACCATCCCCCATTATGTCCTGCTGTCTGGTCCACCATATTATGTCCTGCCGCCTGGTCCACCATATTATGTCCTGCTGTCTGGTCCACTATATTATGTCCTGCTGCCTGGTCCACCATATTATGCTGCCCCTGTCCACCTGTCCTGCGTCTGGTCCACCATATTATGTGCTGCCGCCTGGTCCACCATATTATGTCCTGCTGCCTGGTCCACCATATTATGTCCTGCTGCCTGGTCCACCATATTATGTCCTGCTGTGTGGTCCACCATATTATGTCCTGCTGTCTGGTCCACCATATTATGTCCTGCTGTGTGGTCCACCATATTATGTCCTGCTGTCTGGTCCACCATATTATGTCCTGCTGTCTGGTCCACCATATTATGTCCTGCCGCCTGATCCACCATATTATGTCCTGCCTCCTGCTCCACCATATTATGTCCTGCTGTCTGGTCCACCATATTATGTCCTGCCGCCTGGTCCACCATATTATGTCCTGCCGCCTGGCCCACCATATTATGTCCTGCCGCCTGCTCCACCATATTATGTCCTGCTGTCTGGTCCACTATATTATGTCCTGCTGCCTGGTCCACCATATTATGTGCTGTCGCCTGGTCCCCCATATTATGTGCTGTCGCCTGGTCCACCATATTATGTCCTGCTGTCTGGTCCACCATATTATGTCCTGCCGCCTGCTCCACCATATTATGTCTTGCCACCTGCTCCACCATATTATGTCCTGCTGTCTGGTCCACCATATTATGTCCTGCTGCCTGGTCCACCATATTATGTGCTGTCGCCTGGTCCCCCATATTATGTCCTGCCGCCTGATCCACCATATTATGTCCTGCCGCCTGCTCCACCATATTATGTCCTGCTGTCTGGTCCACCATATTATGTCCTGCCGCCTGATCCACCATATTATGTCCTGCCTCCTGATCCACCATATTATGTCCTCCTACCTGGTCCACCACATTATGTCCTGCCGCCTGGTCCACCATATTATGTCCTGCTGTCTGGTCCACCATATTATGTCCTGCCGCCTGATCCACCATATTATGTCCTGCCGCCTGATCCACCATATTATGTTCTGCCGCCTGCTCCACCATATTATGTCCTGCCGCCTGATCCACCATATTATGTCCTGCCGCCTGCTCCACCATATTATGTCCTGCCGCCTGGCCCACCATATTATGTCCTGCCGCCTGCTCCACCATATTATGTCCTGCTGTCTGGTCCACTATATTATGTCCTGCGGCCTGGTCCACCATATTATGTGCTGTCGCCTGGTCCCCCATATTATGTGCTGTCGCCTGGTCCACCATATTATGTCCTGCTGTCTGGTCCACCATATTATGTCCTGCCGCCTGGTCCACTATATTATTTCCTGCTGCCTGGTCCACCATATTATGTCCTGCCGCCTGCTCCACCATATTATGTCTTGCCACCTGCTCCACCATATTATGTCCTGCTGTCTGGTCCACCATATTATGTCCTGCTGCCTGGTCCACCATATTATGTGCTGTCGCCTGGTCCACCATATTATGTCCTGCTGTCTGGTCCACCATATTATGTCCTGCCGCCTGCTCCACCATATTATGTCTTGCCACCTGCTCCACCATATTATGTCCTGCTGTCTGGTCCACCATATTATGTCCTGCCGCCTGCTCCACCATATTATGTCCTGCTGCCTGGTCCACCATATTATGTCCTGCCGCCTGCTCCACCATATTATGTCCTGCTGCCTGGTCCACCATATTATGTCCTGCCGCCTGATCCACCATATTATGTCCTGCCGCCTGTTCCACCTTATTGTATTATTCCATACTGTACTGAGAAGGTGAGTATGATCGACGTGGCGGTGCAGTGATAGCACCTTGTCGGTGAATTTTCACTTGTTTTTATTTAAACATCTTGACTCAAAAAGGAAACTTGGGGTTTTTTAGATAGAGAAGTGAAAGGAGAGGAAGAAGGTGGAAACAGACGGCCGTGCACACAGCTGAACAGTCTCACATCCCTTTAACCCTTAATGTACTAGAACAATCACATCTATTCCCCTCCATCGCCCTGGGGTCGGCAGGAGGTGGTTGCTCAGCAGACAGTCACGCCGCAGCCAGGCCTGGTGGACATCAGTGATACAATAATACTTGTACGTAGAGATTGTTCCTACAAATTGTTCACACCTATAAAACTGTGAAAGAGAAGACTGTGTGTGACATGAAAGTGCAGGAGAGAGCAGTCACATCGGAAAACCCAGAAACCTCCTCCAGATCCAGAATCCGTGGACTCCAGATGTGGATCAGACACCACATATAGCGATGTGCCCGTATGGCCTGCAGAGAGTGCACCAGAGGACAGACAGCGCCTCCCTCCTGTCCTCAGATATAGAGAGAATTCATAGTCACAGCCATCATATAAACCACATATAATCCACAAACTCAGCCTGATACTTCCTATAAAACTATCGACATAACAGTCCGTGTTACAGTAACCATGAACTGTATATCATATGACTATGGACTGTATATCACATGACCATGGACTGTATATCACATGACTATGGACTGTACATCACATGACCATGGACTGTATATCACATGACTATGGACTGTACATCACATGACCATGGACTGTATATCACATGACTATGGGCTGTATATCACATGACCATGGATTGTATATCACATGACCATGGACTGTATATCACATGACCATGGATTGTATATCACATTATTATGGACTGTATATCACATGACCATGGACTGTATATCACATGACTATGGACTGTATATCACATGACCATGAACTGTATATCACATGTCTATGGGCTGTATATCACATGACCATGGATTGTATATCACATGACTATGGACTGTATATCACATGACCATGGACTGTATATCACATTATTATGGACTGTATATCACATGACTATGGACTGTATATCACATGACCATGAACTGTATATCACATTATTATGGACTGTATATCACATGACTATGGACTGTATATCACATGACCATGGACCGTATATCACATTATTATAGACTGTACATCACATTATTATGGACTGTATATCACATGACCATAGACCATATATCACATGACCATGGACTGTATATCACATGACTATGGACTGTATATCCCATTATTATGGACTGTATATCACATGACTATGGACTGTATATCACATGACCATGGACCGTATATCACATTATGGACTGTATATCACATGACCATAGACCATATATCACATGACTATGGACTGTATATCACATGACCATGGACCATATATCACATTATTATGGACTGTATATCACATGACCATGGACTGTATATCACATGACCATGGACTGTATATCACATGACTATGGACTGTATATCACATAATTATGGGCAGTATATCACATGACCAAGGACTGTATATCACTTTATTATGGACTGTATATCACATTATTATGGGCTGTATATCACATGACCATAGACCATATATCACATGACTATGGGCTGTGTATCACATGACCCTGGACTGTACATCACATGACCCTGGACTGTATATCACATGACCCTGGACTGTACATCACATGACCCTGGACTGTATATCACATGACCCTGGACTGTATATCACATGACCATGGACTGTATATGACATGACTATGGGCTATGTATCACATGACCATGGACTGTATATCACATGACCCTGGACTGTATATCACATGACTATGGGCTGTGTATCACATGACCATGGACTGTATATCACATGACCCTGGACTGTATATCACATGACTATGGACTGTGTATCACATGACCATGGACTGTATATCACAAGACCATGGACTGTATAGCACATGACCATGGACTGTATATCACATGACTATGGGCTGTGTATCACATGACCATGGACTGTATATCACATGACTATGGACTGTATATCACATGACCCTGGACTGTATATCACATGACCATGGACTGTATATGACATGACTATGGGCTGTGTATCACATGACCATGGACTGTATATCACATGACCCTGGACTGTATATCACATTATTATGGACTGTATATCACATGACCATGGACTGTATATCACATGACCATGGACTGTATATCACATGACTATGGACTGTATATCACATAATTATGGGCAGTATATCACATGACCAAGGACTGTATATCACTTTATTATGGACTGTATATCACATTATTATGGGCTGTATATCACATGACCATAGACCATATATCACATGACTATGGGCTGTGTATCACATGACCCTGGACTGTACATCACATGACCCTGGACTGTATATCACATGACCCTGGACTGTACATCACATGACCCTGGACTGTATATCACATGACCCTGGACTGTATATCACATGACCATGGACTGTATATGACATGACTATGGGCTATGTATCACATGACCATGGACTGTATATCACATGACCCTGGACTGTATATCACATGACTATGGGCTGTGTATCACATGACCATGGACTGTATATCACATGACCCTGGACTGTATATCACATGACTATGGACTGTGTATCACATGACCATGGACTGTATATCACAAGACCATGGACTGTATAGCACATGACCATGGACTGTATATCACATGACTATGGGCTGTGTATCACATGACCATGGACTGTATATCACATGACTATGGACTGTATATCACATGACCCTGGACTGTATATCACATGACCATGGACTGTATATGACATGACTATGGGCTGTGTATCACATGACCATGGACTGTATATCACATGACCCTGGACTGTATATCACATGACTATGGGCTGTGTATCACATGACCATGGACTGTATATGACATGACTATGGGCTGTGTATCAAATGACCATGGACTGTATATCACATGACCCTGGACTGTATATCACATGACCATGGACTGTATATCACATGACCATGGACTGTATATGACATGACCCTGGACTGTACATCACATGACCCTGGACTGTATATCACATGACTATGGGCTGTGTATCACATGACCATGGACTGTATATCACATGACCATGGACTGTATAGCACATGACCATGGACTGTATATCACATGACTATGGGCTGTGTATCACATGACCATGGACTGTATATCACATGACTATGGACTGTATATCACATGACCCTGGACTGTATATCACATGACCATGGACTGTATATGACATGACTATGGGCTGTGTATCACATGACCATGGACTGTATATCACATGACCCTGGACTGTATATCACATGACTATGGGCTGTGTATCACATGACCATGGACTGTATATGACATGACTATGGGCTGTGTATCACATGACCATGGACTGTATATCACATGACCCTGGACTGTATATCACATGACCATGGACTGTATATCACATGACCATGGACTGTATATGACATGACCCTGGACTGTACATCACATGACCCTGGACTGTATATCACATGACCATGGACTGTATATGACATGACCCTGGACTGTACATCACATGACCCTGGACTGTATATCACATGACCATGGACTGTATATGACATGACCCTGGACTGTACATCACATGACCCTGGACTGTATATCACATGACCATGGACTGTATATGACATGACCCTGGACTGTACATCACATGACCCTGGACTGTATATCACATGACCCTGGACTGTATATCACATGACCATGGACTGTATATCACATGACCCTGGACTGTACATCACATGACCCTGGACTGTATATCACATGACTATGGGCTGTATATCACATGACCATGGACCATATATCACATGACCCTGGACTGTATATCACATGACCCTGGACTGTATATGACATGACCCTGGACTGTATATCACATGACCATGGACTGTATATCACATGACTATGGGCTGTGTATCACATGACCATGGACTGTATATGACATGACTATGGGCTGTGTATCACATGACCATGGACTGTATATCACATGACCCTGGACTGTATATCACATGACCATGGGCTGTGTATCACATGACCATGGACTGTATATCACATGACCATGGACTGTATATCACATGACCCTGGACTGTACATCACATGACCCTGGACTGTATATCACATGACTATGGGCTGTGTATCACATGACCATGGACTGTATATCACATGACCATGGACTGTATATCACATGACCCTGGACTGTACATCACATGACCCTGGACTGTATATCACATGACCATGGACTGATTTTTATCCGCTTTATCCGTCAGCAGAGATCTAGATAAGGAATTGATACAGAAAATAGATTGGAGAATTGTACAGTATTTTATTATACAAACAATAAGATTTGTCTCTCAATATTGGTCTGAGAACGGACAATCCCTTTAATATATCTTCCTAAATTTTTTTATATAGTCCATATGGCCCCCCAATCCATATACCCTCCCCACGTCACCCCCTACTGCCCCATAATATAACGTGATGGAACATGCCGTAGTCTCTTCCCTAAGGATTGTGTATTAGTCTGGGGTCACCAGTAGGGGCAGTATGGGCCCATACACTGATCTTGGGGCAGGTTTACAGATCTGTGTACATGAGCCCTGTTCAGACAGCGAGACCAGGCTCAGGTGTTCAGCTCTAGGTCAGAGGTGGAGAAGCCATATTACTCTCTATCTGATGATGTCATCAGACTCCTAAATGGATAAATGGAGGTGAAGCAAATCCATACAGCGAGAAGACAGAGAGGACTCCATACTGTATCCAAGGATATGTCAGTAAATCAGAGCGGCCGCAGTCCAGCCATTATAGTGCAGGGCGGCCATATTGGTTGTCACCTTTGGATTGTCTGTATAAACAGCTTTGTTATTGAACAGTCAACAAATTCTAAAGTGAAAACCAAAATGGCCGCAGAGACCGTAAATATAACATAATGACCAAACTGGTCTCTGACGTCAGATTTACTGACCCTTGGACACAGTGGTCCATGGTGAGACAATGCAGGGAGAAGAGCGTCAGGGCTGAGGCGAGGAGGCAGCTGCGGTGCCGCATGAGGCGTCGTCTTCTTCTTTCCTTGGCCGGTCCTCGTCTTCATGATTTGTCCGGGATACAGATCCAGTCCCGCACCATAGATATCAGCAGAGCGTTGTACAGGAGAAACAGCAGGATCTTACAGAAAAACTGGAAAGTCAGATGAGGGGCCTCGCCTGGAAGACAACACAGAGGTGAGACCCCGGGATAGTGGCAGGACGGCTCCAAATAACTAGGCCTGCTCTCAGCTGAAGGGTTGTTACAATGGTATCCAGTCTTGGCAGAGCTCTGTGAGATATTGTGAACATTACAGAGGAGCAAACCAGTTCAGACTGAGACAGATTCATCCTCAAATTTCTAAAACTTCCAGGCCCGACCTGAACCTGAAACCTTTGGTGTTTGTCACCCATGAATCCCTATTACACCCTGGAGTATAATAACCGGAGGCCCGGGGAGGGCACAAACATAACGGACCGTCACACTCCACTTGCCTCATCTCTCCTGGGCTCCCACGGGAACCTTCTCGGTCCTCTTCAAGCCGTTTCCAGCCTCTTAGGTGACGTCATGGCTCACTAGGCCTTTCATCACCTGGGACCTCCACAGTCCGAACAGGGCGTGTGACATCAGCCTGGAGGTCAGAAGAGGCCAGGAGACCACCAAAGAGGGTCCCGAGGGAGCCCAGGAGAGGTGACAGAAGGTGAATATCAGTATTTATTAGGTTCCTGGGCCTCTGCTTATTATACCTGGGAAAATTCGGTGAAATGAATCTCACGAGGTCCTCCCATCTCTAGTACACAGATTTCTCTAGTAGTTTGTTACAATGTGTCAGTCTGGGTCTAAGCTGTTTAGCTCACAGAGCATTGTACACACTGGATACCATTGGGATTGACCCTAGCTATGTATAAGGTTACAGTCACTGAATGTAACCAAGGGTGCACTCATTCACTGACAGCAAGCAGAGATGTAAAGTCTATTAGAAAGTTGTAGAACTTCTCATTTATACGGAGATTAAATGGTCAGAAATTTTCAACAAACTTTATAAAAATGAGCAGTGCAAATCAAGACAGAATTTTGTAATTTATCTTATCAGTGAAAAATGCCTCTTTCTCCTCCTGTCAGACTCATTTCTGCTCCCCCTCCAAAGCTGACTTTTATTCTGAAATCTCTGCTGACTGCTACATAGAAGTCTACAGAGAGTGGGAATGGGAAGTGAGCAGGAGCAGAGAGACAGAAGAAGAGTCTAGAGTGTCTATCTCACCCCAAGTGCTACATTCACACCAATAATGTTCTGTACTTCTCTGCTATGGAGCAGATTCTCCTCTACGTACTGTGTGCAGTGTATGGGAGACCTCATAACAGCTGGTCTCTACCCACCAGCTCAGGGAGAACTGAGAATTAGAGGGGAAAACTGTTGCTTGTCACATACATGTACATGTCTGCTGATGTAATTGTGTCCACTGCTTTCTCCTCTGGTATTGTCTGTATGTAGTTTAATGTGTACGAGTTAGTGCCGTAATATTACCTTTCGTCTCTGGGTGTCACAGAAACAGAGAGGTGATCTCAGGAGCTGCTAGCAGGGAGTGTGGCTGAAGCCGCCTGTAGTCTCCGGGGAACCTGTATAACCTTGTCTTTAGGGTGTAGTTCCCGGTGAGTAGATGTAAGCCAGAGGCTGCTGGGAGTGTTTGGGCAGCAGAAGGACTGAGTATGGATGGTCCACATAACTGCCTAGAAGACTGTCCTATGTAACAGCTAGGTCTGAACTAGAAGCTAAAGTGACTTGTTAATTTCAAGAGAGGCATCATGCTGGAAGCTGTAGGGGTCAGGTCAGGTGCAGTAAAGAGGTCAGGTCACAATCCATAAAGGGGGTCTAGTAAAGGCTCAGTTCAAGTGCAGTGCAGTGAAGGGGTTAGCTCAGGAGATGAGAAGAGGTCAGTTCAGGAGCAGTAAAGGGATTAGTTTAGAAGCAGTGAAGGGGTCAGTTCAGGTGCAGTGAAGGGGTCAGGTCAGGTGCAGTAAAGGGGTCAGTTCAGGTGCAGTGAAGGGGTCAGTTCAGGTGCAGTGAAGGGGTCAGGTCAGGTGCAGTGAAGGGGTCAGTTCAGGTGCAGTAAAGGGGTCAGTTCAGGTGCAGTGAAGGGGTCAGGTCAGGTGCAGTGAAGGGGTCAGGTCAGGTGCAGTGAAGGGGTCAGGAGCAGTGAAGGGGTCAGTTCAGGAGCAGTGAAGGGGTCAGTTCAGGTGCAGTGAAGGGGTCAGGTCAGGTGCAGTGAAGGGGTCAGTTCAGGTGCAGTAAAGGGGTCAGTTCAGGTGCAGTGAAGGGGTCAGGTCAGGTGCAGTGAAGGGGTCAGGTCAGGTGCAGTGAAGGGGTCAGGTCAGGTGCAGTGAAGGGGTCAGTTCAGGTGCAGTGAAGGGGTCAGTTCAGGTGCAGTGAAGGGGTCAGGTCAGGTGCAGTGAAGGGGTCAGGTCAGGTGCAGTGAAGGGGTTAGGAGCAGTGAAGGGGTCAGTTCAGGAGCAGTGAAGGGGTCAGTTCAGGTGCAGTAAAGGGGTCAGTTCAGGTGCAGTGAAGGGGTCAGGTCAGGTGCAGTGAAGGGGTCAGGTCAGGTGCAGTGAAGGGGTCAGTTCAGGTGCAGTGAAGGGGTCAGTATAGGTGCAGTAAATGGGTCAGGTCAGGTGCAGTGAAGGGGTCAGGTCAGGTGCAGTGAAGGGGTCAGGTCAGGTGCAGTGAAGGGGTCAGTTCAGGTGCATTGAAGGGGTCAGTTCAGGTGCAGTAAAGGGGTCAGTTCAGGTGCAGTGAAGGGGTCAGGTCAGGTGCAGTGAAGGGGTCAGGTCAGGTGCAGTGAAGGGGTCAGGAGCAGTGAAGGGGTCAGTTCAGGAGCAGTGAAGGGGTCAGTTCAGGAGCAGTGAAGGGGTCAGGTCAGGTGCAGTGAAGGGGTCAGGTCAGGTGCAGTAAAGGGGTCAGTTCAGGTGCAGTGAAGGGGTCAGTTCAGGTGCAGTGAAGGGGTCAGGTCAGGTGCAGTGAAGGGGTCAGTTCAGGTGCAGTGAAGGGGTCAGTTCAGGTGCAGTAAAGGGGTCAGGTCAGGTGCAGTGAAGGGGTCAGGTCAGGTGCAGTGAAGGGGTCAGGTCAGGTGCAGTGAAGGGGTCAGGAGCAGTGAAGGGGTCAGTTCAGGTGCAGTGAAGGGGTCAGTTCAGGTGCAGTGAAGGGGTCAGGTCAGGTGCAGTGAAGGGGTCAGGTCAGGTGCAGTAAAGGGGTCAGTTCAGGTTCAGTGAAGGGGTCAGTTCAGGTGCAGTGAAGGGGTCAGGTCAGGTGCAGTGAAGGGGTCAGATCAGGTGCAGTGAAGGGGTCAGGTCAGGTGCAGTGAAGGGGTCAGGAGCAGTGAAGGGGTCAGTTCAGGAGCAGTGAAGGGGTCAGGTCAGGTGCAGTAAAGGGGTCAGTTCAGGTGCAGTGAAGGGGTCAGGTCAGGTGCAGTGAAGGGGTCAGGTCAGGTGCAGTGAAGGGGTCAGGTCAGGTGCAGTAAAGGGGTCAGTTCAGGTGCAGTGAAGGGGTCAGTTCAGGTGCAGTGAAGGGGTCAGGAGCAGTGAAGGGGTCAGTTCAGGAGCAGTGAAGGGGTCAGTTCAGGAGCAGTGAAGGGGTCAGGTCAGGTGCAGTGAAGGGGTCAGGAGCAGTGAAGGGGTCAGTTCAGGAGCAGTGAAGGGGTCAGTTCAGGAGCAGTGAAGGGGTCAGGTCAGGTGCAGTAAAGGGGTCAGTTCAGGTGCAGTGAAGTGGTCAGGTCAGGTGCAGTGAAGGGGTCAGGTCAGGTGCAGTGAAGGGGTCAGTTCAGGTGCAGTAAAGGGGTCAGTTCAGGTGCAGTGAAGGGGTCAGTTCAGGTGCAGTAAAGGGGTCAGTTCAGGTGCAGTGAAGGGGTCAGGAGCAGTGAAGGGGTCAGTTCAGGAGCAGTGAAGGGGTCAGTTCAGGAGCAGTGAAGGGGTCAGGTCAGGTGCAGTAAAGGGTTCAGTTCAGGTGCAGTGAGGTGGTCAGGTCAGGTGCAGTGAAGGGGTCAGGTCAGGTGCAGTGAAGGGGTCAGGTCAGGTGCAGTAAAGGGGTCAGTTCAGGTGCAGTGAAGGGGTCAGGTCAGGTGCAGTGAAGGGGTCAGGTCAGGTGCAGTGAAGGGGTCAGTTCAGGTGCAGTAAAGGGGTCAGTTCAGGTGCAGTGAAGGGGTCAGTTCAGGTGCAGTAAAGGGGTCAGTTCAGGTGCAGTGAAGGGGTCAGTTCAGGTGCAGTAAAGGGGTCAGGTCAGGTGCAGTGAAGGGGTCAGGTCAGGTGCAGTGAAGGGGTCAGTTCAGGTGCAGTGAAGGGGTCAGGTCAGGTGCAGTGAAGGGGTCAGTTCAGGTGCAGTGAAGGGGTCAGTTCAGGTGCAGTAAAGGGGTCAGGTCAGGTGCAGTGAAGGGGTCAGGTCAGGTGCAGTGAAGGGGTCAGGTCAGGTGCAGTGAAGGGGTCAGGAGCAGTGAAGGGGTCAGTTCAGGTGCAGTGAAGGGGTCAGTTCAGGTGCAGTGAAGGGGTCAGGTCAGGTGCAGTGAAGGGGTCAGGTCAGGTGCAGTAAAGGGGTCAGTTCAGGTTCAGTGAAGGGGTCAGTTCAGGTGCAGTGAAGGGGTCAGGTCAGGTGCAGTGAAGGGGTCAGGTCAGGTGCAGTGAAGGGGTCTGTTCAGGTGCAGTAAAGGGGTCAGTTCAGGTGCAGTGAAGGGGTCAGGTCAGGTGCAGTGAAGGGGTCAGTTCAGGTGCAGTAAAGGGGTCAGTTCAGGTGCAGTGAAGGGGTCAGTTCAGGTGCAGTAAAGGGGTCAGTTCAGGTGCAGTGAAGGGGTCAGGTCAGGTGCAGTGAAGGGGTCAGTTCAGGTGCAGTGAAGGGGTCAGATCAGGTGCAGTGAAGGGGTCAGGTCAGGTGCAGTGAAGGGGTCAGGAGCAGTGAAGGGGTCAGTTCAGGAGCAGTGAAGGGGTCAGGTCAGGTGCAGTGAAGGGGTCAGGTCATGTGCAGTGAAGGGGTCAGTTCAGGTGCAGTAAAGGGGTCAGTTCAGGTGCAGTGAAGGGGTCAGTTCAGGTGCAGTAAAGGGGTCAGTTCAGGTGCAGTGAAGGGGTCAGGAGCAGTGAAGGGGTCAGTTCAGGAGCAGTGAAGGGGTCAGTTCAGGTGCAGTAAAGGGGTCAGTTCAGGTGCAGTGAAGGGGTCAGTTCAGGTGCAGTAAAGGGGTCAGGTGCAGTGAAGGGGTCAGTTCAGGGGCAGTGAAGGGGTCAGTTCAGGGGCAGTGAAGGGGTCAGTTCAGGTGCAGTGAAGGGGTCAGGTCAGGTGCAGTAAAGGGGTCAGGTCAGGAGCAGTGGCGGCTTCCTATTGTATGTTATAATTCATCAGTGATCTGTAGGGGAATTTCTTCTTCGCACTGTTGTGAGGATTACGAGCCCCAGTCTCCTGCTATATGAACACTCTGTGTGACGATTTATCTGCCCTGTAGAAGACTCTTGGTCTAATAACATAACGGCTGCTCTAGTGGTCGGAGTTCCTCTGTGAGCAGTGGTGAGATGACATGACCACTACATCATAGCCTTTGACTTCACCGCTCACCTGGACATGACACTGTGGTCACAGGACTTTGCACGGCACTGATCGTGTTCCTGGTGGAGCAGGTCACGTTCACGGCGGTGGCGGTATGTCCGGTCATTAGATTCTCTGAGACTTTCCATGAGGATGTGGATTGTACAGGATTCCCATCTACAGACCAGGAGAAGGAAGGTTCGGAACCATTTTCTGTCTTACAGGAGATCTCCACTGATCCATCCGGGTGGCAGAACACATCCAGACGAGGCTCAGAGAGAGGCACTAAGGGAAGAGAGGAGAAGACAGGCCCGGAGGTAACACTTATATCACTTGTGTGTGATCGCCCTCCCCCACACTGAGTTATTTGGCTTCTCTCCTCACATTGATCTGCCATTGAATGTGGGCACCATTGGCGGTTATATCATGATTGTGGGCTTAGGTAATTCCATTCATAAAGCCCTCTGTTCTGCCCGATTCTTCCATATCCCAGAGACACCACAGCAGGTATGTAGTATTAGGGCACTGCTTTCTATCAACCCCCAGTGGGGTCCTCTACAGGAATGGGTCGGGCTCTACTACCTTCTCATGTGCTCATACTTACTAAGCTTTCAGGGAGGTTGAAGCCTCGCTCCTCGCCATTTTGAGGTGGGATTTTGTAAGCCTCACCCTTCTTGGCCAATTTGCTAAGATAGTTTCCGATATACTCTGGACAGTGCTAGGAAATTCAGGAGAGTTGTCAACCATGTGTGCTTACTTGTGCCTGTACAGAATACTGCATTCAGGCTTAGTCTGTGACTACCCTCTTAGGGTACCTGCCTGTCACTCACAAGGTCCTGGATTTGAGGGACAAACCTAATGAATGATTGAATAGAGTAAATCTTTAGATAGATGGAGGATCCCCCAACAAGGTCTTCACTGCTCACTACACTGACGCTGACATCACATATCACAGTGGTCTGGATGCCGCCGGGTGAGGGGGCTGGAAAACTGGGCGACTCCTGGTAAAAGCAGACATGCCGGCGGGAAAATATAAATCACGGGAGAAAAATAAAGTAAAAAACAATTGGTTTCTACATTTCTATAAGTCTCTCAGAAACCACCAGTGCAGCATTATTGTACATGATGGTGGACGCCGCCTATATATAGGGCACTAGCGCCTGACACCAGGGCTCACCAAATGACACCCCCTGAGGGTAGGAGCGGGGACCCCACCAAAGGACACCCCCTGAGGGTAGGAGCGGGGACCCCACCAAATGACACCCCCTAAGGGTAGAGAGGAGACCCCACCAAATGACACCCCCCGGAGGGGTAGGAGCGGGGACCCCAACAAATGACACCCCCTAAGGGTAGGAGCGGAGACCCCACCAAATGACACCCCCGGAGGGTAGGAGCGGGGACCCCACCAAATGACACCCCCTGAGGGTAGGAGCGGAGACCCCACCAAATGACACCCCCGGAGGGTAGGAGCGGGGACCCCACCAAATGACACCCCCTAAGGGTAGAGAGGAGACCCCACCAAATGACACCCCCTGAGGGTAGGAGCAGAGACCCCACCAAATGACACCCCCTAAGGGTAGAGAGGAGACCCCACCAAATGACACCCCCTAAGGGTAGAGAGGAGACCCCACCAAATGACACCCCCTGAGGGTAGGAGCAGAGACCCCACCAAATGACACCCCCTAAGGGTAGAGAGGAGACCCCACCAAATGACACCCCCTGAGGGTAGGAGCGGAGACCCCACCAAATGACACCCCCGGAGGGTAGGAGCGGGGACCCCACCAAATGACACCCCCTGAGGGTAGGAGCGGCGATCCCACCAAATGACACCCCCTGAGGGTAGGAGCGGGGACCCCACCAAATGACACCCCCTGAGGGTAGGAGCGGGGACCCCACCAAATGACACCCCCTGAGGGTATGAGCGGGGACCCCACCAAATGACACCCCCTAAGGGTAGAGAGGAGACCCCACCAAATGACACCCCCTAAGGGTAGAGAGGAGACCCCACCAAATGACACCCCCTAAGGGTAGAGAGGAGACCCCACCAAATGACACCCCCTAAGGGTAGAGAGGAGACCCCACCAAATGACACCCCCTGAGGGTAGGAGCAGAGACCCCACCAAATGACACCCCCTGAGGGTAGGAGCGGCGATCCCACCAAATGACACCCCCTGAGGGTAGGAGCGGGGACCCCACCAAATGACACCCCCTGAGGGTAGGAGCGGGGACCCCACCAAATGACACGCCCTGAGGGTAGGAGCGGAGACCCCACCAAATGACACCCCGAGGGTAGGAGCGGGGACCCCACCAAATGACACCCCTTGAGCACTATATCAGATTAACAAGACGTCACTTGGGTTTATTATTATAAATTAGATAATATAAAACATTTTCCATTTGGGATTTTCCACTATCAGGAATAACCCAAACAATCTGTATCCTGAAAATGAGCGGTACTCGAGAAGGAATTCATCATGGCGGCCAAAATCATAACAGTAAAATAACATATGGACCCCAGGATAAAACAATATATATGCAGGGAACAGCCTTACAGAATAAGGACAGAACTCTTAAAGGGGTTTCTCCGAAAGATAGGGGATAACTGTCAGATCAGTGGGGGTTATCTCCAGCACTCCCATGAAAATGAATGAAGCAGTGGGCGAGCTGTCCAACCACCAACCATTCATAAGGGGGATGAAAGTCCCCAGTTCTCCCCACTGATCTGCATGTTACCCCTTATTCTATGGGTAGGGAATAACTTGCTTCTTGTTGACCCCCGAGAACAAATCATAGGCCTCAGCAATGACTTAGGACTAGCCTAGGAATAGAGGTGAGAGACAGGACACCACGTGGCACCATCAGGATACATAGGATCATCCTGGGATAGAGGGGAGACATGACACCACGTGGCACCAACAGGTTACATGGGATCATCCTGGGAGTAGAGGGGAGACATGACACCACGTGGCACCATCAGGTTACATGGGATCATCCTGGGATAGAGGGGAGACATGACACCACGTGGCACCATCAGGTTACATGGGATCATCCTGGGAGTAGAGGGGAGACATGACACCACGTGGCACCAACAGGTTACATGGGATCATCCTGGGAGTAGAGGGGAGACATGACACCACGTGGCACCATCAGGTTACATAGGGTCATCCTGGGATAGAGGGGAGACATGACACCACGTGGCACCATCAGGTTACATGGGATCATCCTGGGAGTAGAGGGGAGACATGACACCACGTGGCACCAACAGGTTACATGGGATCATCCTGGGAGTAGAGGGGAGACATGACACAACATGGCACCATCAGGTTACATAGGATCATCCTGGGATAGAGGGGAGACATGACACCACGTGGCACCATCAGGTTACATAGGGTCATCCTGGGATAGAGGGGAGACATGACACCACGTGGCACCATTAGCTCACGTAGGATCATCCTGGGATAGAGGGGAGACATGACACCACGTGGCACCATCAGGTTACATGGGATCATCCTGGGATAGAGGGGAGACATGACACCACGTGGCACCATTAGGTTACATAGGGTCATCCTGGGAGTAGAGGGGAGACATGACACCACGTGGCACCATCAGGTTACATAGGGTCATCCTGGGATAGAGGGGAGACATGACACCACGTGGCACCATTAGCTCACGTAGGATCATCCTGGGATAGAGGGGAGACATGACACCACGTGGCACCATTAGGTTACATAGGGTCATCCTGGGAGTAGAGGGGAGACATGACACAACAGGGCACCATCAGGTTACATAGGGTCATCCTGGGATAGAGGGGAGACATGACACCACGTGGCACCATTAGCTCACGTAGGATCATCCTGGGATAGAGGGGAGACATGACACCACGTGGCACCATTAGCTCACGTAAGAATATCCTGGGATAGAGGGGAGACATGACACCATGTGGCACCATTAGGTCACGTAGGATCATCCTGGGATAGAGGGGAGACATGACACCATGTGGCACCATTAGCTCACGTAAGAATATCCTGGGATAGAGGGGAGACATGACACCATGTGGCACCATTAGCTCACGTAGGATCATCCTGGGATAGAGGGGAGACATGACACCACGTGGCACCATTAGCTCACGTAGGATCATCCTGGGATAGAGGGGAGACATGACACCACGTGGCACCATTAGCTCACGTAGGATCATCCTGGGAGATTTTCTCAGTTAACTCTCATGTAAGATCTACTAGCCATGGCATATGTTGAGTATCTAGAGCAGGGGCGGCGATCCCTGGCAGATGTGGTATATTTTGCTTTTGTCCAGGACCTGCAAGTGTTAAATGAAGACGAAGCGTCCTTTTGGTGCTCTGCTACAGCACTGGTATAGGACACTCCCCCTTCTCTTGCTGACCTCTCTGCCCACCAATGAGAGGGGTGAGGAAAGTCCAGGAGGCGGAGCTTATCACAGTACAGCACAAGGACCCTGCCTGCTACAGGGCTGTTTACTGCCGGGCGCATCCTGCAAACAGGGCCATGCTGGGGTTACTATTCCTATTAATGTCAGACATTTGGGGTTATTCATTTAGTTTTAGTAACTCCATGTACCCCATATTAATAGCAATTAACCCCATCATGTCCCTCACATTAACCCCATGTGCCTCCTCATATAATAGTTACTAATACGTGAGACATATGGAGGTAATAATAAAGGACCTCAGTGATGAAGATACTTACTTATTACCTCCAGATATCAGTAACCCTTATATATAGCACACAGGGGTTAATGTGAGGGACATGATGGGGTTAACTGCTATTAATATGGGGCACATGGGGTTACTACATTGTAATGACTATACTTGTATCTGTAATTGTGGCTAATAGTACGGACTATGACATATCGGTGGGCTCGTACACGTAGAGCTGTGTGTGCGGGCAGATCCTATATGTGTCTGTGTATGTGGCCCTGTCAGTGCAGGTGTAATGTACGGGGCTGTGACTACCTCACCCATGCCGTATGTGTGCAGGAGGCCTAAGGGAGCGTCTTATAGGGTGGTGACACTGTGTACTCCGGCGCGGCTATAGCCACATCCAGTCCCCGGGCGCCAGTGCTGTCACTTTGGGGTAAGTGTGACGCCCATTAGTTACTGGCCGGGGTTTTGCAGTTACCGAATGGGCCAGGAATGAAATGCGGCTGAAATTAGTCCACGTTACAGAAAAGTGAAAGTACTGGCGGCCGGGGATGCAGGTACATAGTGTGTCGCCCCCTACAGGTGTCAGCGCACTCTGCTCCCAGTCACATACATTCACCACTAGCTGCGGGGTGCTCATGTACTTACATCACTTCTAATGTATCCAGGCAGATAGCGGGGAGCACATGTGGCTGGGAGCGCAGTATGGCACCCCTATGTTATGGTATGTGGTATAGGACTTTAGTATCGGGGTCGTCACCAATTATTACCGGCACTCCGAGGACCTCATCTGATCTAGAGGGTCACCTGAGGCCCCCGTACTCACCAGGACACTCGCTGTGTCGGACATTGATGGTTTCGTGGCTGACCTTGTTGGTTAAGGAGCAGCTGATGTTCCAGGGGGCCGAGGACGTCACTTTGTACAGATTTCCCTTCCCTTCAGATCTAACCTGGCCCAATAACAATTCTCCATTTGCTATAATGGAGGCTGAGATGTTCGTCCCCTTTGCTGCCTGGCAGGAAACCAGTGGCTGACCATCCGAGAGGCAACTAAAATTCACCAGCGGCTGTGAGATGGCATCTGTTGGGGCAAAGAGACAAGATGAAGAGGTGACCAAAACAACGTCATGGTAGAGTATGAGGGAGCTCGCAGATACAAGCTACAATATGATGTGGCCACATCTACATTACATGATCTATCATTGTACACAGCAGGAGATAATCTGATGGAGTGAGCTATATAGGTGCAGGACCTCGGGGGCGGAGCATGACAAGGAGGTCCTCACTCCAGTCATCTCAGAATCCACCCAATGGATCATACTGTGTGGAGTGTTCCTCTAAGGAGATGTAAGAAGGCGGATCTGGCTCCTGGACATCGACTTAGTGACCATTATTATAGTCAGTCCAGACGTAATGGTATATACTACCGTACTGTATATATGAGACATGTGGTATATACTACCGTACTGTATCTATGAGACATGTGGTATATACTACCGTGCTGTATATATGAGACATGTCGTATACTACTGTACTGTATATATATGAGACATGTGGTATATACTACCGTACTGTATATATGAGACATGTGGTATATACTACCGTACTGTATATATATGAGACATGTGGTATATACTACCGTACTGTATATATATGAGACATGTGGTATATACTACCGTACTGTATATATGAGACATGTGGTATATACTACCGTACTGTATATATGAGACATGTCGTATACTACTGTACTGTATATATGAGACATGTGGTATATACTACCGTACTGTATATATGAGACATGTGGTATATACTACCGTACTGTATATATGAGACATGTGGTATATACTACCGTACTGTATATATGAGACATGTGGTATATACTACCGTACTGTATATATGAGACATGTGGTATATACTACCGTACTGTATATATGAGACATGTGGTATATACTACCGTACTGTATATATATGAGACATGTGGTATATACTACCATACTGTATATATGAGACATGTGGTATATACTACCGTACTGTATATATGAGACATGTATATACTACCGTACTGTATATATGAGACATGTGGTATATACTACCGTACTGTATATATGAGACATGTGGTATATACTACCGTACTGTATATATATGAGACATGTGGTATATACTACCGTACTGTATATATGAGACATGTCGTATACTACTGTACTGTATATATGAGACATGTGGTATATACTACCGTACTGTATATATGAGACATGTGGTATATACTACCGTACTGTATATATATGAGACATGTGGTATATACTACCGTACTGTATATATGAGACATGTGGTATATACTACCATACTGTATATATGAGACATGTGGTATATACTACTGTACTGTATATATGAGACATGTGGTATATACTACCGTACTGTATATATGAGACATGTGGTATATACTACCGTACTGTATATATGAGACATGTGGTATATACTACCGTACTGTATATATGAGACATGTGGTATATACTACCGTACTGTATATATGAGACATGTGGTATATACTACCGTACTGTATATATATGAGACATGTGGTATATACTACTGTACTGTATATATGAGACATAGGGTATATACTACCGTACTGTATATATGAGACATGTGGTATATACTACCGTACTGTATATATGAGACATGTGGTATATACTACCGTACTGTATATATGAGACATGTGGTATATACTACCGTACTGTATATATGAGACATGTGGTATATACTACCGTACTGTATATATATGAGACATGTGGTATATACTACCATACTGTATATATGAGACATGTGGTATATACTACCGTACTGTATATATGAGACATGTGGTATATACTACCGTACTGTATATATGAGACATGTGGTATATACTACCGTACTGTATATATGAGACATGTGGTATATACTACCGTACTGTATATATATGAGACATGTGGTATATACTACCGTACTGTATATATGAGACATGTCGTATACTACTGTACTGTATATATGAGACATGTGGTATATACTACCGTACTGTATATATGAGACATGTGGTATATACTACTGTACTGTATATATGAGACATGTGGTATATACTACCGTACTGTATATATGAGACATGTGGTATATACTACCGTACTGTATATATGAGACATGTGGTATATACTACCGTACTGTATATATGAGACATGTGGTATATACTACCGTACTGTATATATGAGACATGTCGTATACTACTGTACTGTATATATGAGACATGTGGTATATACTACCGTACTGTATATATGAGACATGTGGTATATACTACCGTACTGTATATATATGAGACATGTGGTATATACTACCGTACTGTATATATGAGACATGTCGTATACTACCGTACTGTATATATGAGACATGTGGTATATACTACCGTACTGTATATATGAGACATGTGGTATATACTACCGTACTGTATATATATGAGACATGTGGTATATACTACCGTACTGTATATATGAGACATGTGGTATATACTACCGTACTGTATATATGAGACATGTGGTATATACTACTGTACTGTATATATGAGACATGTGGTATATACTACCGTACTGTATATATGAGACATGTGGTATATACTACCGTACTGTATATATGAGACATGTGGTATATACTACCGTACTGTATATATGAGACATGTGGTATATACTACCGTACTGTATATATGAGACATGTCGTATACTACTGTACTGTATATATGAGACATGTGGTATATACTACCGTACTGTATATATGAGACATGTGGTATATACTACCGTACTGTATATATGAGACATGTGGTATATACTACCGTACTGTATATATGAGACATGTGGTATATACTACCGTACTGTATATATGAGACATGTGGTATATACTACCGTACTGTATATATGAGACATGTGGTATATACTACCGTACTGTATATATATGAGACATGTGGTATATACTACCATACTGTATATATGAGACATGTGGTATATACTACCGTACTGTATATATGAGACATGTATATACTACCGTACTGTATATATGAGACATGTGGTATATACTACCGTACTGTATATATGAGACATGTGGTATATACTACCGTACTGTATATATATGAGACATGTGGTATATACTACCGTACTGTATATATGAGACATGTCGTATACTACTGTACTGTATATATGAGACATGTGGTATATACTACCGTACTGTATATATGAGACATGTGGTATATACTACCGTACTGTATATATATGAGACATGTGGTATATACTACCGTACTGTATATATGAGACATGTGGTATATACTACCATACTGTATATATGAGACATGTGGTATATACTACTGTACTGTATATATGAGACATGTGGTATATACTACCGTACTGTATATATGAGACATGTGGTATATACTACCGTACTGTATATATGAGACATGTGGTATATACTACCGTACTGTATATATGAGACATGTGGTATATACTACCGTACTGTATATATGAGACATGTGGTATATACTACCGTACTGTATATATATGAGACATGTGGTATATACTACTGTACTGTATATATGAGACATAGGGTATATACTACCGTACTGTATATATGAGACATGTGGTATATACTACCGTACTGTATATATGAGACATGTGGTATATACTACCGTACTGTATATATGAGACATGTGGTATATACTACCGTACTGTATATATGAGACATGTGGTATATACTACCGTACTGTATATATATGAGACATGTGGTATATACTACCATACTGTATATATGAGACATGTGGTATATACTACCGTACTGTATATATGAGACATGTGGTATATACTACCGTACTGTATATATGAGACATGTGGTATATACTACCGTACTGTATATATGAGACATGTGGTATATACTACCGTACTGTATATATATGAGACATGTGGTATATACTACCGTACTGTATATATGAGACATGTCGTATACTACTGTACTGTATATATGAGACATGTGGTATATACTACCGTACTGTATATATGAGACATGTGGTATATACTACCGTACTGTATATATGAGACATGTGGTATATACTACCGTACTGTATATATATGAGACATGTGGTATATACTACCGTACTGTATATATGAGACATGTGGTATATACTACCGTACTGTATATATGAGACATGTGGTATATACTACTGTACTGTATATATGAGACATGTGGTATATACTACCGTACTGTATATATGAGACATGTGGTATATACTACCGTACTGTATATATGAGACATGTGGTATATACTACCGTACTGTATATATGAGACATGTGGTATATACTACCATACTGTATATATATGAGACATGTGGTATATACTACCGTACTGTATATATGAGACATGTGGTATATACTACCGTACTGTATATATGAGACATGTGGTATATACTACCGTACTGTATATATATGAGACATGTGGTATATACTACTGTACTGTATATATGAGACATAGGGTATATACTACCGTACTGTATATATGAGACATGTGGTATATACTACCGTACTGTATATATGAGACATGTGGTATATACTACCGTACTGTATATATATATGAGACATGTGGTATATACTACCGTACTGTATATATGAGACATGTGGTATATACTACCGTACTGTATATATGAGACATAGGGTAGATACTACCGTACTGTATATATGAGACATGTGGTATATACTACCGTACTGTATATATGAGACATGTGGTATATACTACCGTACTGTATATATATATGAGACATGTGGTATATACTACCGTACTGTATATATGAGACATGTGGTATATACTACCGTACTGTATATATGAGACATGTGGTATATACTACCGTACTGTATATATGAGACATGTGGTATATACTACTGTACTGTATATATGAGACATAGGGTATATACTACCATACTGTATATATGAGACATGTCGTATACTACTGTACTGTATATAAGAGACATGTGGTATATACTACCGTACTGTATATATGAGACATGTGGTATATACTACCGTACTGTATATAAGAGACATGTGGTATATACTACCGTACTGTATATATGAGACATGTGGTATATACTACCGTACTGTATATATATGAGACATGTGGTATATACTACCGTACTGTATATATGAGACATGTGGTATATACTACCGTACTGTATATATATGAGACATGTGGTATATACTACTGTACTGTATATATGAGACATGTGGTATATACTACCGTACTGTATATATATGAGACAAGTGGTATATACTACCGTACTGTATATATATGAGACATGTGGTATATACTACCGTACTGTATATATATGAGACATGTGGTATATACTACCTTACTGTGTATATGAGACATGTGGTATATACTACCGTACTGTATATATGAGACATGTGGTATATACTACCGTACTGTATATATGAGACATGTGGTATATACTACCGTACTGTATATATATGAGACATGTGGTATATACTACCGTACTGTATATATATGAGACATGTGGTATATACTACCGTACTGTATATATGAGACATGTGGTATATACTACCGTACTGTACATATGAGACATGTGGTATATACTACCATACTGTATATATATGAGACATGTGGTATATACTACCGTACTGTATATATGAGACATGTGGTATATACTACCGTACTGTATATATGAGACATGTGGTATATACTACCGTACTGTATATATGAGACATGTGGTATATACTACCGTACTGTATATATGAGACATAGGGTATATACTACCGTACTGTATATATGAGACATGTGGTATATACTACCGTACTGTATATATGAGACATGTGGTATATACTACCGTACTGTATATATGAGACATGTGGTATATACTACCGTACTGTATATATGAGACATGTGGTATATACTACCATACTGTATATATGAGACATGTGGTATATACTACCGTACTGTATAGATGAGACATGTGGTATATACTACCGTACTGTATATATGAGACATGTGGTATATACTACCGTACTGTATATATATGAGACATGTGGTATATACTACCGTACTGTATATATGAGACATGTGGTATATACTAACGTACTGTATATATATGAGACATGTGGTATATACTACTGTACTGTATATATGAGACATGTGGTATATACTACCGTACTGTATATATGAGACATGTGGTATACACTACCGTACTGTATATATGAGACATGTGGTATATACTACCGTACTGTATATATGAGACATGTGGTATATACTACCGTACTGTATATATGAGACATAGGGTATATACTACCGTACTGTATATATGAGACATGTGGTATATACTACCGTACTGTATATATATGAGACATGTGGTATATACTACCATACTGTATATATGAGACATACGGTATATACTACCATACTGTATATATGAGACATGTGGTATATACTACCGTACTGTATATATGAGACATACGGTATATACTACTACACTTTACCAGACGGCAGGAGATGGGCTCACCAAGGACATGGAGGGTGAAGGTGTCCTCTGTGTTTCTGGCTCTGTTCACATGGTAGGCGGTGATGGTGTACTGCCCGGCGTCCTGCGCCATCACACCGTACAGCTGCAGGCTTCCATTGCTGGACAAGGAGCAGTGTGGTCTAGTCCCTGTCTTACAGTTTTCTTTTTCACAATGTTCATTGACACTTGCCAGTTGTTTGAGGAATCGCCCCGACCCCTTGTAGATCCACTCGTACTTATTACACGTGGATCCACTGGTGTAGCCCAGCCTGGTGTTGAGGGGGATCACAGTCTGTCCACCACTGGCCACAAATACATCCTGGACAATGGCTGGAAGTGAAGGAAATATAAATGACAGGGTATTATTAACTGGGCCAAGGGAGCAGGAGGCTGATAACAGAGAATAATGTAAGGGCAGTTACAAGTCAGAGGTTCTCAGCCCTTCTAGCAGACCTTCCACTACATCACAGGTTCCAGGTCACAACGTAAGTCAATGAGGTAGACAATCTGGACGTCAGGCTGATACATTTCACCTGCTGTGCTACATGATAATAAGCCCATCAGCTGTGTGAGCGGGACTAGTGTAAAGAAGCCCTTTCATCACCTCCACCAACTCCAACTCTTTATATTCTTCAATACCCCCCTCCACTGATTCTGGCAAAGCTGGAATTTTTAGAAAGCCCCCATCGTTCCTGCGCAATCAGTTCTGGTAGTTTCGGCACAAGGATGCTCTCTATTGTCAGGTGGGCGGTCCCTGTTTCTCTGATCCTGCCTGACAACGCCCACCTGACAGTAGAGAGCATGCTTGTGCTGAAACTGTGCCAGAATCAGAGGAGGGAGTCTTCATCTTGTGGTGGAGTCTTCATCGTGTGGTAGAATCTTCATCTTGTGGTGGAGTCTTCATCCTTGTATTTATCCTTCCAGCATCTAGAATACTTTTTACATAGCACATAATCTCAAAGACACAGGCGTTGTCACATCTCCGACCCTCAGAGAGACATCAACAGACTTCCAGAAACCTTAAGTCCTACCTGCTCTTTGACCACATCCTGCCCCACACATGATAATATGTAGAGATGAGCAAATTTTTCAAAAATTCAATTTGACCGATTCTCTGAAGTTTCCATAACAATTTGATTCAAGCCGAATTAATTTGCATCGAATTGCGTTAAACCCTTCCTGACATCCTCCCTAATAGTAAGGATCTGCCGGGAAGGACTTCCCACAAACCACGGCGGAAGCATGGTGCGCACACAGAAACTGTGTGCGCACCCTGTTTTGCGGGTGCCCTCTAACACCCCCGAGTGGAGCTGAGCCGCGATCGCGGATGTGTTAACCCCTGAGATGCCGCAGTCAAACATGACTGCGGCATCTCAGGGGTTTTATTATATATTGGGGTCCCAAACGGCCCTCTCGCAATGTTTTCGGGGGGTGCCGCTGCTCCTATTCGGCAGCCCAGGGTCTGACCAGTGACCCCGGGTCTGCCCCATCGCTGTCCCTCTGCATACCTGGTTGATCCTGCCTTGAATGGAGACTGTCAGCCTATGCATCTGCACGGGCTGACAGCCTCCTATACACCGCAATACACATATATTGCAGCGTCTACCCTATGGGGACAAAAAGAAAAAAATGTAGAAAAAAAAAAAAAGACCCCTCCCCCCAGAGCTGGTGCTATTATTATACTGTGGGGTCTCCTCAGACCACAGAGTATAGTAATCAGAGGCCCAGGGGAAGTGATTAAAAATAACAAAGACTTATACTCACCTTATCTCACCTCTCCTGGGACCCTGGCTGTTTGTGTCCTCCTCGCTCCTCTTCTTCCTTGCAACTGAAGTCCTGCTCCCCAGACGTCACTGCTGGGCATGTGATTGGGCCTCAGCAGTTACGTGGGGGCGTGATAACGTTATTACGCTCCACGTGACGGCTGGGGTCCAATTATAGGCCCCAGCACTGAATCCTGGGGAGCAGAACCTCAGTCACCAGCTCCGGAGTTAATGCTGAGCCCAGGACAGGTGTATATCAGTATTTTTTTTTTTATTTTTAATCACCATAGGGGGTGCCGAGGGGGACAGTTAGTATGACTGAACCCCTTGGGGATGCCGTAGTCATGTTTGACCGCAGCATCCAAGGGGTTAAAAACCCCATCGGAGCTGTGTGATTCAGTACATCGAAGCGTGAGAAAATCTGGAATCTCCTCACACAATACCGTGAGCTCAATGGATATATATACACACAAGGAGTTCATGGATATATATATATATATATATATATATATATATTGTGACAATTTGGGGGAATTAATCTCAATGGCGGCAGACTCCTGGACCCGACAGCGGTGGTTGTGGTACTGAGCACCGGACAAGCAGCGTTCAGACGGTGCCAATTCAAAGCAAAATGGCTTTTATTCAGCTTAGGAAACTGGAACATAAACAAAACAAAAACAGTCTGGGTGAAAGATCCTCAGTGCGCCAAACCGTTTTGGCCACACCTGAGTCTTCTTTCATAAAAAAAAACACACTCACCGCCAGTGAGTGCCGGGTTCACCAGATAAATACAAGACAAGCTTTCTAAATTTTATATATTTATTAACCCCTAAATGGGTCGGTATTAACATCTAACACATGCAGTTCAGAACAGATATGTAGATATATGCAAGCATTAACAGTTACTAGTTACAAGATACAGTGCAATAAAATAAAAGGGAATAAAGATGAAATAATTACTTTGCCACACAGCTCCTTGATGTGGTTCTGTAGTCCAACATTCACACATGCTCTGATATGTGTGAATAACCAGTGGAGGCTTCTAGCATGTGGCATCAACACAGTATTCCAGCCTGCATGCTCTCATCACAGTCTCTCAGTAATAGTCTCTCATAGTCTGCTCTCAGTGGAAGTCTGTCTGTAATCTCTTGTAGTCCCAGCACAATCTCCTCCCACTGACATCTTACCTCATCTTATATACCCTTTATGCCACCTCCCAGAATGAGGTCACCGGCGACGGCAAGTCTGATTGATTAATGCACTCAAGTCCAGATTCTTTGTATGGAGCTGAGACCAAGTGAAATGATACAATGTTATCAGCCATATCTGATCTAACAGCCCAGACTGAACAATGCAGGTGTGTTTATTTGATCACCCAGGTCTATGTAGGAATACAATAGAGCCATTCTGGGATGGATACAAAGCCATATTGTCACAATGTTGCCACTACTGGCCATACACCTAGGATTATAGCTGCGCACATTATGAATAACTGCAAGTAAGAAGGGAGCTACTGTACCCAGAGATCAAAATACAGCTTTGAGTTATAGCCATATTTAAGCGGAATCATCACACCTCCCCCTTTTAGATGGGGCTTGCAGGAAGTAGGGGCCTACGCCCCTCTTCTGAAAGCACCTCCGCCTCCAGCTTCTCAGGCTCTGGCCCCAAGGCTCCCTCACCTCCCCCCGGGGTCCCAGCAGACTCGGGCCTTGTCAGACTCTGAGGGTAGTTGAGCGCCACGTGCCTTCAATATGTCCAGACTAGGGTCAGCTTGGACAGCATCTCTGAACTCTTGGCTGGAGTGAGACACAAGAGAGGTGCATGTTACATAGCTGCCGGACCCTTCTGTCTCTCTAGTCTGACTAGGGACACTTCTAAGGCTCAGGCCCTGATCCACGTACACTTGGCTACCTCCTGCCTGTTCTGGGTCCGTGTGATGATTCTGCCTAAATATGGCCATAACTCAGCTATATTTTGGTCTCTGAGTATAGGATATCCCTTCTTCCTTGCTTGCATACTGTGAGCAGCTACAAGCCTAGGTGCATATTGGCAGTAGCGTCTAGGCTGGAACAATAGGGCTCCATTGTATTCCTATACAGCCCTGGCTGATCAAACAATAGTGCATTGTTCAAGCCTGGGCTGTTGACCAGATATGACTGATAACGGTATCAATTCACTTTGTCTCATTTACATACAAAGGGTCTGAACGTGACTGAATTAACTCATCAGACATACTGTCAGCGGTGACCTCATTCTGGGAGGGGGCATAAAGGGTATAAAAGATGAGGTAAGAGGTCTGTGGGAGGAGACTAACACTAAGGAGACTATCACTAAGAGATCATGCTATGAAGACTGGACTGAGATATTGCAGGAGATTACACTATGGAGATTACCCTATAGAGATTTATGCAGGAGACCATCACAGACTTCCACTGAGAGAGACTTTGACTGAGATGCTACTATGAGCAGGCAGGTTGGAATGCTGCTGCTGACGATGATGAGCCTACAAGAGACTGTGAGAGACTGTTTTGAGAGCATGCAGGCGGGATTATCGTTTTAATGCCACATGCTGAAAAGCCTCCACTGGTGACTCACACATGCCATGTGTGAGTGTTGGACTATAGAACCACATCAAGGACATGTGTGGTAAAGTAATCATTTCACCTTTAACCCCTTTTATTTTATTTGTACTGTATCTTGTAACTAGTAACTGTTAATGCTTGCATATGTCTGCATATCTGTTCTGATCTGTATATGTTAGATTTTAATACCGACCCATTTAGGGGTTAATAAATATATAAAATTTAGAAGGCTTGTCTTGTATTTATCTGGTGAACCCGGCACTCACTGGAGGTGAGTGTGGTTTTTATATGAAAGAGGACTCAGGGTGTGGCCAAAGCGGTTTGGCGCACGGAGGATCTTTCACAGTCCGCTTTCTGAGTGCTGGCACCCTGTGGAGCCACACCCATAACCCCAGGTCTTTGGGATACCAGTTCAGAGACCCCATCCCGGCGGTCTCTCAGGGTCTCTCTCACACTAGCCGCTAGTTGGGAGCGTTCTAGGGGATTCTGCACCTCCCCTTTTGAATCCAAACCTAGGGGCACCTCTGGTTCTGGCACAGGTATGTTTGGATCCGGTTCCTCCTGTACTTGGGTGGGTGATGGTGATACCTTGGGCAAATGACTGATATCATGCTTCCCCAAACCATCCCCCCACAATACATTGACAGGTAATACATTGGACATACCCTCTTCTTGGATCACACCTCCAGTACCCCATGCCATCTGCACTTGGGCCATGGGCACTCCTGGAATAGAACTGGACCGAAGAGACGTGTATGTCTCATACCGGCCGGACTCCTCCGGCTTCAAGGAAGTGAGGCTAGTCATGGCGATCTCAGCACCGACTCCAGGTGGTGTAGGCAATGGTTCAAGGGTCGGAACGCCCTCCACCCCTGTAGCACTCTGGCTGCGGGCTAACACCGCACTACCAGCAGTCCGTCCCTCACCTGGATCGGCCATGAGATCCCCATAGCCTACTTGACCACCAGGCACATGGTCAGCAGTTCGGTGCTTATCGGATGCACTGGGCGAAATAGTAGAAGTCGCTTCCAGTGACTCAGAAGAGCTACCCTGTACACTTTCACAACAAGCATTGGCAATTACATTGACAGTACCTTCATTAGCAATTGCTAATTCACACCGGGTCTCAATGAGATCTGTGGTAGACATATTAACAAGCTGGGAGGGAGACGCCCCCGCAGATGTGGGTGTGTCTACAGACAAAGTCTCACTGGCTCCTAGCACAGGGGTGAACAAAGCATCAATAACATTTTTGCTGAGCTGGGTTGCAGGAAGCTCATTTGCATCTTCCCTGCTCTCAGCTGAAGGCAACTCATTAGCATGTACACTTACTGCCATGGGAAGCATCTCAGAGAGGGGGTCACGGGCCCTCTCTGCAGATATGACAGACACATTATCAGCATTAATCATAGACAGTTTATCACATTAAATCGGGGTGCTCCCCACCCCATATTGGGACATCATAGATCCTAAATCAGTTCCCAACAGTACATTAGCCGGCAAATCAGTCAATAGTCCCACAGTCCGCATTCCTTTTCCTGCACCCCAGTCCAGATACACAGATGGGCCACCTGCTGTGGCTTGGGAAGCAGGGAAGTTCTCAGGGCGGTTGGGCACTCCTCCTTGAAATGTCCTGTCTGGTTACAAGCATGGCCCCACCGCACCTCCCCTTGGGGTTTGGGGAAGGTCACCCGGGCGCCCAGAGTTCTTGGGACAGGGAAGGGACCACCCGGGGCATAATTTGTCTCACCCGACCTGACGACAGACGGCTGTGGTGAACTCCGGCCTGGCTTCTCCTTCCAACTTGAGGGTCTCTGCAGGGTTGTTGGAGTTTGCGCCTGCTGGGAGATTTCCAGCCTCTTCAGCTCAAGCTGATACTCCCTCTCGGCCTGTCGCTCAGCAGCCTTCCTTTCTTTCTCTGCCTGTCGCTCAGCAGCCTCACGATCAGCCTGCCATTCTGCTGCCTGCCATTCTTGTTCTACAGCTTCCTGAAAACGGTACAACACCTGCAGGTATGTGTTAGAGTCACTGGTGCCTACTTGCTGTAGGGCCATTTGCCAGTATGAAGCCATTCCCCCCGACAACGCTGGGGTTACTGGTCCCTCCTGGTGAAGTAATCCTTGGGACCGGGCTGCTTGCCGCACTTCCTGGCCTAGCCCCAAAATCAGGACTCTGCTCGATTCTCTGCATGGCTGTTGCTGCCTCCATTTCAGCCATAAGCTCAGGATCTCCAAAAGCCTGGTTCTGCAGTTCTGGAGATCTGCTTCTGAGCCCACTAGCCATCCACTGGTATTTGCCAAATAAAAGATAGGATAGAATACAAAGAGTAAGGGAGGGGAACAGCACTGTATCAAACTTTCACTGTATCTTAATGCTTGCTTTAATACCGAGCTTGTCTCATAGGATTACCATAATCCCCAGCATCTGAGTGATAAAGGTCACCAACACACGCTGTTTATCATAAGATCCCACTGCTTCCACCAATGTGAAAGATCCTCAGTGCTCCAACACCGCTTTGGCCCACACCTGAGTCTTCTTTCATAAAAAAAACCACACTCACCACCAGTGAGTGTTGGGTTCACAAGATAAATACAAGACAAGCTTTCTAAATTTTATATATTTATTAACCTCTAAATGGGTCGGTATTAACATCTAACACATGCAGTTCAGAACAGATATGTAGATATATGCAAGCATTAACAGTTACTAGTTACAAGATACAGTGCATAAAATAAAAGGGAATAAAGATGAAATAATTACTTTGCCACACAGCTCCTTGATGTGGTTCTGTAGTCCAACATTCACACATGCTCTGATATGTGTGAATAACCAGTGGAGGCTTCTAGCATGTGGCATCAACACAGTATTCCAGCCTGCATGCTCTCATCACAGTCTCTCAGTAATAGTCTCTCATAGTCTCCTCTCAGTGGAAGTCTGTCTGTAATCTCTTGTAGTCCCAGCACAATCTCCTCCCACTGACCTCTTACCTCATCTTATATACCCTTTATGCCACCTCCCAGAATGAGGTCACCGGCGACGGCAAGTCTGATTGATTAATGCACTCAAGTCCAGATTCTTTGTATGGAGCTGAGACCAAGTGAAATGATACAATGTTATCAGCCATATCTGATCTAACAGCCCAGACTGAACAATGCAGGTGTGTTTATTTGATCACCCAGGTCTATGTAGGAATACAATAGAGCCATTCTGGGATGGATACAAAGCCCTATTGTCACAATGTTGCCACTACTGGCCATACACCTAGGATTATAGCTGCGCACATTATGAATAAATGCAAGTAAGAAGGGAGATACTATACCCAGAGATCAAAATACAGCTTTGAGTTATAGCCATATTTAAGCGGAATCATCACAGCCTGGGCCACAGTAGGGCACTAACTCACTGCTTGGCCCTTATCTATCCTCTGGGGCAACAAGCAGCCTGACTCATGCTCCGCTCGAGCCAAAAGTCCTCTCAGGACCCCAGCCCTCTGGGAACAGACCGCATGTCTGTCCTTGGCTGGTTCCAAACTCCCTGCAGGCCGCCGCAGCAGCTCTGCCGCTGTCTCTACTCCTTCTGGAGTTACGCTCCACCCATAGGTGTGGCTGAGGACCTTTACAGGCCTGGCCATGGGTCACTCCCTAGCGCCCTCTAGGTTCATACTCTCACAATATATACACACATGGACAAAATTGTTGGTCCCTCCCTCGTTTAATGAAAGAAAACCCACAATGGTCACAGAAATCTGACAAAAGTAATAATATATAAAAATTCTATGAAAATGAACAAATGAAAGTCAGACATTGCTTTCCAACCAGGCTTCACCATGAAACAGGCCTGGACAGAAATGACGGTTCCCCTGATAATAATGTGACCAAAGGGACATCAAGGTGTGACCACTATTAGCATCCCCGGTGTCTACAATCCTGTAATCAGTCCGTGGCCTGTATATAGGGCTACAGATACTCGCTGTGCTGTTTGGTGACATGGTGAGTACCAACATGGACCAGAGGAAGCGAAGGAAAGACTTGTCTCAGGAGCTTAGAAAGAGAATTATAGACAAGCATGGTAAAGGTTATAAGACCATCTCCAAGCAGCTCGATGTTCCTGTGACTACAGTTGCACATATTATTCAGAAATGTAAGATCCATGGGCCTGTAGCCAACCTGGACGAGGCCGCAGGAGGAAAACTGATGACAAATCAAAGAGAAGGATAATACGAATGGTAACAAAAGAGCCCAGAAAAACCTCTAAAGAGATTAAAGGTGAACTTCAAGCTCAAGTTATTTCTATGAACATTGTGGTTTTTCTTTCATTAAGCGAGGGAGGGGACCAACAATTTTGTCCACATGTGTATATATATATATATATATATATATATATATATATATATATACATACAAAAAATGAAAAAAGTTCTGTGACAGTATTCAAGATAATAGGGTAAAGCCACTCTCTTAGTTGCACAGCAGAACCCCATCTCCCATTAGGAGTTACTTACAAAGAAGAAAAGCAGCAACCATGGCAGATGAGAAATTACACAGTGTCCACCTCTTTAACCCCTTAGAATCACCAAACATTTCAAAGTCAAGTAATACAACAATATGGTATACGCGCCACATTAACCCTTACACTAGGATGCCACATGCTCCATCTACTTTGGTAATAATGTCTTCCTGATGATCAATATAAACTTGGCTTGCTCTGTCAGAGTATGTAGATGACATCTGGGTGGGTACAGCTACATTGTACCCCAGTCATCTTTGTTAAGGACACCCACAATTGCTTAAAGTGATGTATTATTACATGTAGGAAAGTTGTGTATGTGGAATATAAGGTAATAGTTCTATAGAGTAGTTATAATGCTCCAAGGCTTCCTTTTATTAAGTAGGATAAATATAAGGAGGTCGATTCCTCAATGACTTCCCCAAACAACCTTAATGGACTACCAAGACCCTCTCAATGTCCTCCCTAGACCTCCTAAATATCCTCCCCAGACCTCCTCAATGTCCTCTCCTGACTTCCTAATGTCCTCCCCATAGCTCCTCAATGTCCTCCCCATAGCTCCTCTATGTCCTCACCAGACTTCCTCAATGTCCTCCCCATAGCTCCTCTATGCCCTCACCAGACCTCCTCAATGTCCTCCCCATAGCTCCTCAATGTCCTCCCCATAGCTCCTCTATGTCCTCCCCATAGCTCCTCTATGTCCTCACCAGACTTCCTCAATGTCCTCACCATAGCTCCTCAATGTCCTCACCAGACATCGCTAGACCACTTCAATGTCTTCCTCAATGTCCTCAGCAGATCTCCCCAATGCTCACCGTAGTGATCCCCAATATTTTCCCCGGACATCACCAAATCTGCTCAATCTCCTTCCATACCTCCACAATGTTTTCTCCAGACCTTCCCAAAGTCCTCACCAGTCATCCCCAATGTGGTAGTTGTATGAGGGGCTGTGAGTTGGTTGTGTAGAAATTTGGAACGTCTGGTAATTTCCATTGTGGGGTATTTACTACATGCCTGCTGATGTAGTGAGGCCTGCTCCAGGGTACATGGGAACACATGTAGGGCAAGTATATGGGATTTGGGCCAGTTTATTTAAAGGCTGCAGAGATTCCCAAGCAGTTATGATGTGTGGTGTGTGGCACAGGGAGAGGGTGGGGATCTGCCTAATAACTCATAGCATAGACATATAATATAAGGAACCCATCAAACATTGTCAAGGCCTACAGTGACCTGAGAAGAGATCGAGGAGATTGTCTGACTGTGTGTATGAGAGGGGAAACTAGATTGTGAGCCCAAAGGACTAATGTGAATGGTGACAACCGCTGTACAGCGCTACAGAATATGTTGGCATTATATCAATTAATAAAAAAGTGAATACTCACCGGTAGTTGTAGTGACGAGAAGGAGAAGAAGCAGAATGGATTTCATGACTACGGGCTAATCTGGCTAATGCAGGGCAGCTGCTCAGAAGAGGAAGAGTCTGGCCAGTTCCTGTCGGGACGTGGTTTACGCTTTTCATGAGAAATTTCCTGCACTCTTATATTTAAAAGTGTGAACTGATTTGAGAAGTTTCCGAAGATCACAGGACATGTCACCCAAACCCCAAGATGTCTGCACAAGTTAGTGTACGAGGTGTGACTGCGGTGGAGGACTAGACCCCCATGTGTCTTATTCCTGGGGTCCGGACACAATGTGCAGGGTTTGGGCATTATCTCTACTGATACCATCCCCTGAGAAACATGATAGAGACTGCTCAGAGTTATAGGGGCAAAATCAACAAATCTGCTGTGTCTGACCATGGAGAAGACCATCACAACCAGAAAATAAACCAGAATAATACTTTACACCAAGGGGGGGCCTAAACTTTCTGGATAAATATGAATCTTACACCACATGAGATGAACATCTCTGAGATAAGGACGTGTCAGAATTATGTATGTCAGCAGTAATCATGTATCTGTGGTCAGGTGTCGCCCCCTGCTGGTCCCACAACACCAGACATCAGGAAGGAACATTTTCTGGCCAGGAGATTGGTAATGGAGACTTTCTGTTCTTGTGTAGCTGGGATAATGAAGAGTCATGTTGGGTGAAGCTCGGGAGAGTTGTCTCACAGATATTCTCAAGGTTCACCCGGCAGCTTCACTTTGGTCTAAACTTGCCCGGTCCAAACTGAGACTGCTATTATTATACTCTGAGGGCTCGTCAGTCACTTCAAACCCCAGAGTATAATAAGTTGAGGTGCAGAAACAGAACAAACAGTCATACTTACCTCTCCTGAGCATTGTCATGTCCTGAATCACTTCAGTGGCCCTGGGGGACTGCTGACACCTGCGATTGGTCCTCAGCAGTCACATGGGATGTACTGATGTCATATTGCAAAAGATGCAAGCGTCATGAAGTTAGTGCACCCCAGGTGACCACTGAGGCCCAATCACAGTCCTGAGCAATCCCCAAGGCTGACATACATCATACAGGAGAGGATATCGAGGGACGCCGGATGTCGCAACGGAGCCCTGCAGAGGTTAGTAAGCTGTTATGTTTACTCATCTCCCCTGGTCCTCCGCTTATTATGCTCTGGGGTCTGAGGATACCTTAGAGTATAATAATGGTTCAAAGATGGCAAACCCCTAAAATTTCAGGTTTGGCTTTTCTGAGAGAGTGGAGACTCTTGATCCGAGCACAGACAGGATATCAGCCTTCCCTGTGTCAGACAGATGGGGCCCCAGGGGCACCCGGTCCCAAGTACCTTCAGCTTGAGCAATTTGTAGAAGGTCTGGAAGAGAGACATCACCTGTGTTGTCATTAGGGGGGTGGCAGAGGGCCAAAAGGGTACAGATTAGAGATAGGCAAATCAGTTCATAACAAGCCGGGTTCATCCCAAATTGTTTGGGTTTTATAATTTTTATTTTTTTTTTGTAAATTGCAGCATGACAATTATACCTCCGGAAACTGGCGGTTTTTTGTATAGGTATAATAAGGACAGAGAGTCCGCAGCGGGAAAAACTGAGGTGGAAACGCATTGCTGTTTTTCCCGCATCGCTTTCACAGAAAGTCTGCGGAGTTTTCCTCTGAGGACTTTCTGCTTCAATTATACCTATATAGAAACTGGCGGCATTTCCATAGGTAGAATGGACATGCTGTGATTTCCAAAAATGCAGTTAGTTTTGGTGCCTATTTAGACTCTGTATGGCCAGGTGGGCAGTGTCAGGCAGGAGCAGGAAAGGGATATGACAGAGTCCCAATCAGAGGAGGACAGTGTTAGACACCTAGAACAAATGGCGACTCACGTCAGATGAACAAAAATGGCTGTTATGAGAAAATGGCCGCGTCCACGTGTTTGACCAGGAAATACAGAGTGGACAATGTCATGTGTGCAGTGACTCTCACATCACATGTTAGTAACATCTCACAGTCTCAGCCAATAGACAGTGGTAGGTGGAGCTTACAATGCTGATGTCATATACACTATATAAGCTCGTGCACTTGCTGTAAATGGTGGACATATAAACACATCTGTGATCTCTCTCACTACATCTCATAGCTATTAGCTGTGCTATAGGGAGCACAAGTCAGAAACCTGAGCAATTGTTATAAGAGGACGTCATCGTCTACCTGAATCATCATCTTGCATTTACTGTACTGCTGTTGATGGTGTTCCTAAATAGCGACCACCACTCACCAGACATGTCCTGCCGCCTGGTCCACCATATTATGTCCTGCTGCCTGGTCCACCATATTATGTCCTGCCACCTGGTCCACCATATTATGTCCTGCTGTCTGGTCCACCATATTATGTCCTGCCGCCTGGTCCACCATATTATGTCCTGCCGCCTGGTCCACCATATTATGTCCTGCTGTCTGGTCCACCATATTATGTCCTGCCGCCTGGTCCACCATATTATGTCCTGCCGCCTAGTCCACCATATTATGTCCTGCCGCCTGGTCCACCATATTATGTCCTGCCGCCTGGTCCACCATATTATGTCCTGATGTCTGCTCCACCATATTATGTGCTGCCGCCTGGTCCACCATATTATGTCCTGCCGCCTGGTCCCCCATATTATGTCCTGCCGCCTGGCCCACCATATTATGTCCTGCTGCCTGCTCCACCATATTATGTCCTGCTGTCTGCTCCACCATATTATGTCCTGCCGCCTGCTCCACCATATTATGTCCTGCCGCCTGCTCCACCATATTATGTCCTGCAGCCTGCTCCACCATATTATGTCCTGCTGTCTGCTCCACCATATTATGTCCTGCCGCCTGCTCCACCATATTATGTCCTGCTGTCTGGTCCACCATATTATGTCCTGCCACCTGGCCCACCATATTATGTCCTGCTGTCTGGTCCACCATATTATGTCCTGCCGCCTGGTCCACCATATTATGTCCTGCCGCCTAGTCCACCATATTATGTCCTGCTGTCTGCTCCACCATATTATGTGCTGCCGCCTGGTCCACCATATTATGTCCTGCCGCCTGGTCCCCCATATTATGTCCTGCCGCCTGGCCCACCATATTATGTCCTGCCGCCTGCTCCACCATATTATGTCCTGCTGTCTGGTCCACCATATTATGTCCTGCCACCTGGCCCACCATATTATGTCCTGCTGTCTGGTCCACCATATTATGTCCTGCCGCCTGATCCACCATATTATGTCCTGCCGCCTGCTCCACCATATTATGTCCTGCTGTCTGCTCCACCATATTATGTGCTGCCGCCTGGTCCACCATATTATGTCCTGCCGCCTGGTCCCCCATATTATGTCCTGCCGCCTGGCCCACCATATTATGTCCTGCCGCCTGCTCCACCATATTATGTCCTGCTGTCTGCTCCACCATATTATGTCCTGCCGCCTGGTCCACCATATTATGTCCTGCCGCCTGCTCCACCATATTATGTCCTGCTGTCTGCTCCACCATATTATGTCCTGCTGTCTGGTCCACCATATTATGTCCTGCCGCCTGGTCCCCCATATTATGTCCTGCCGCCTGGTCCACCATATTATGTCCTGCTGTCTGCTCCACCATATTATGTCCTGCTGTCTGGTCTACCATATTCTACTAAAGCACAGAGTTGCTATAGAAAATAAAAAAAAAAAAAAACATTTTGATTTCACATTTGCTCCCATAACGGGATAATTTTTGGTGACTTTTTTTTCCTTTTTTTTTCTTGAAAAGCCAATTCTTTATCACTTTTTAGTAGGCTCAGCCACAAATTTGTCTCCCAAATAACAATAAGCCCCTGTAGCACTTACAAGTTATAAAAACGGGGAAATTTTTCTACAAAGCCATTACTTAATTACTGCAATGTAACTTCTATGCATGTCCAATAAATTAGCAATTTCCCTAATAAAAGGGTCATTTCTGGAGCATTTTATAGTTGGAGAGTTTGTATCCTCTGCTTACCATCCATAATCCAATAGACATACTGTACATGTCACTGTCACTATGACATAACTTTAGCTGTGATATATATATATATATATATATATATATATATATATATATACAGTTGTGCTAAAAAGTTTACAGATTTTTTGTTTTTTTGGCCTTTTTTTTTTTTTTAGAGAATATGAATGATAACACAAAACCTTTTTCTCCACTCATGGTTAGTGGTTGGCTGAAGCCATTTATTGTCAAACTTCTGTGTTTTCTCTTTTTAAATCATAATGACAACCAAAAACATCAAAATGACCCTGTTCAAAAGTTCCCATCCCCTGGTGATTTTGGCCTGATAACATGCCCAGAAGTTGCCACAAAGGGGTTTGAATGGCTACTAAAGGTAACCTCCTCACCTGTGACCTCCTCACCTGTGACCTCCTCACCTGTGACCTCCTCACCTGTGACCTCAGTGTGTGCATAAAGCTGAGGGAGTTTCTGGGATCCAGACAGACTGTCGCATCTTTCCTGCAGCCACTGACGTTTCTGGATTGTGAGTCATGGGGAAAGCAAAAGATCTACGGGAAAAGGTAGTTGTACTGTATAAAACAGGAAAGGGATCTAAGGAATTGATAATGCCAGTCAGCAGTGCTCAAACTGTGATTAACAAATGGAAACTCAGGGGCTCTGTTAAAACCAAACCACGGTCAAGTAGACCAACCAAAATTTCGGCCACAACTGCCCGGAAAATTGTTCGGGATGCAAAGAAAACCCCATACATAACATCAGCTGAAATACAGGACTCTCTGAAAACTATCGGTGCGGCTGTTTCAAGATGCACAATAAGGAGGCACTTGAAGAAAAATGGGCTGCCTGGTGGAGTTGCCAGAAGAAAGTCATTACTGCGCAAATGCCACAAAGAATCTCATCTTCAATACGCCAAACAGCACAGAGACAAGCCTCAAAACTTCTGGAACAAGGTCATTTGGAGGGATGAGACAAAAATCAAACTGGCCACAACCATAAACGTTACATTTGGAGAGGTGACAACAAGGCCTATGATGAAAGGAGCACCATTCCTACTGTAAGGCCCGGAGGTGGATCACTGATGATGTGGGGATGTGTGAGCTTCAAAGGCTCAGGAAACTTGGTCAAAGCTGAAGGAAAGATGAATGCAGCGCGTTATCAGCAAATACTGGAGGCAAATCTGCCCTCATCAGCCAGGAAGCTGCGCATGGGACGTACTTGGACGTTCCAACATGACAACGATCCAAAACACAAGGCCAAGTCGACCTGTCATTGGCTACAGCAGAAGAAAGTGAAGGTTCTGGAGTGGCCATCTCAGTCTCCTGACCTCAATATCATTGAGCCCCTCTGGGGAGATCTCAAGCGCTCAGGACGTGCAAGACAGCCCAGGAATATACAGGAACTGGAGAACCATCTGAGAAAATAAAGAGCCTCATCCACAATTAGCACAAAAGACTTCAAGCTGTCATTGATGTTAGAGGGGGCGATACACGGGATTAAGAACTGGTGGATGGGAACTTTTGAACAGGGTCATTTTGATGTTTTTGGTTGTCATTATGGTTTAAAAAGAGACAACACAGAAGTCTGACAATAAATGGCTTCAACCAACCACTAACCATGAGCGGAGAAAAAGGTTTTATGTTATCATTCATATTCTCTGAAAAAAGGCCAAAAAAACCCAAAAAATCTTCCAGGTTATGTAAACTTTTTAGCACAACTGTATATATATATATATATATATATATATATATATATATATATATATATAGTCCTAGGAGCCCTGACAGTGTCATACACTATATTATATATATATAGTCCTAGGAGTCCTGACAGTGTCATACACTATGTATTATAGATATATAGTCCTAGGAGCCCTGACAGTGTCATACACTATGTATTATAGATATATAGTCCTAGGAGCCCTGACAGTGTCATACACTATGTATTATAGATATATAGTCCTAGGAGTCCTGACAGTGTCATACACTATGTATTATAGATATATAGTCCTAGGAGCCCTGACAGTGTCATACACTATGTATTATAGATATATAGTCCTAGGAGCCCTGACAGTGTCATACACTATGTATTATAGATATATAGTCCTAGGAGCCCTGACAGTGTCATACACTATGTATTATAGATATATAGTCCTAGGAGTCCTGACAGTGTCATACACTATGTATTATAGATATATAGTCCTAGGAGCCCTGACAGTGTCATACACTATATATTATATATATATAGTCCTAGGAGCCCTGACAGTGTCATACACTATGTATTATAGATATATAGTCCTAGGAGTCCTGACAGTGTCATACACTGTGTATTATAGATATATAGTCCTAGGAGCCCTGACAGTGTCATACACTATGTATTATAGATATATAGTCCTAGGAGTCCTGACAGTGTCATACACTATATATTATAGATATATAGTCCTAGGATGGGCTACATTTTTATTGATTAGATCACTGTATATTAGATAGACACTGTTAGGATTCAGATACAATAATAAGGTTAGTAATTGACAGGCTTCAGGAGAGCAGCAGCAGAAATAGGCTGACAAATGTGAGCAGTAGAAAATGCTACTTAAAGGCAACACACCTCTGTGAGCCAAGACTGGCCTCAGACGCTTTCACTGGAGCTCCTCACAAGAAAAGATGGATTTTCGCTGAATCTGAAGACTGGAATTGTCACCTAAATAGATAAGTGTTCTACAAATAGATGAACTGCAGTAGAAACCAAACACCAAGACCGCACACTACTCAGAGGAGCAGAGATCACTGAATGGTCGTCACAGGTCAGCAGCTGAATAGGCCAACGAGAAACCAAATCACAAGACAAAGATGGATCCAAATCCAATCGGGAACGCCAGACAAAGAGGAATCGAGGAACGTAGCCAGAGGTCAGTATATGAGTAGATAAGCAAAGTCAGGAGTCAAGCTGGAGTAGCAAACTAATAGTCTACATATGAGTCAGGAGGGCGTGGCCTTATATAGCCTGCACATGAGTCAGGAGGGCGTGGCCTTATATAGACCTCCTATAGCCAGGAAGTCTCTGAAAGTGCAAAAGCTTCCCAGGTTGTTCAGGTAATGCTAAAGGTCCAGAAGCCGGAGGAGAATCCTGAAAGGTAGCAGGAATCAGGAGATCTAAGTGCCAAGAAACGCGTAGGGGGTGTTAGGGAGTGTGATGATTCTGCTTAAGTGTGGCTATAATTCAGCTGTATTTTGGTCTCTGGGTATAGGATCTCCCTTCTTGCTTGCACTCATTCATACTGTGCGCAGCTATAAGCCTAGGTGCATATTGGCAGTAGTGGCCGGGCTGGAACAATAGGGCTCCATTGAATTCATACACAGTCCTGGCTGATCAAACAAACATGCATTGTCCAGCTGCACTGGTTGACCAGATATGGCTGATAACATTGTATCAGGTCATTTGGTCTCATCTACATACAAAAGATCTGGATTTGAGTGGATTATTCTATGAGACCAGCTGCCGCCGGTGACCTCATTCTGGGAGGTGGCATAAAGGGCATATAGGATGAGGTAAGAGGTCTGTGGGGGGAGATAATGCTATGGATATCATGCTATGAAGACTGTGCTGAGATTATGCTATGGAGATTATGCTACAGGATACTACAGACTTTGACTGAGATGCTACTATGAGCAGGCAGGTTGGAATGCTGCTGCTGCTGATGATGAGCCTACAAGAGACTGAGAGAGACTATTGGACTAATGCTGAGAGACTGTTATGAGAGCATGCAGGCTGGATTATTGTACTGTGATGCCACATGCTAGGAGTTAATGCCACATGCCAAGAAGCCTCCACTGGTGACTCACACATGCCATGTGTGAGTGTTGGACTATAGAACCACATCAAGGACATGTGTGGTAAAGTAATCATTTCACCTTTAATCCCTTTTATTTTATTTGTACTGTATCTTGTAACTAGTAACTGTTAATGCTTGCATATGTCTGCATATCTGTTCTGATCTGTATATGTTAGATTTTAATACCGACCCATTTAGGGGTTAATAAATATATAAAATTTAGAAGGCTTGTCTTGTATTTATCTGGTGAACCCGGCACTCACTGGCGGTGAGTGTGTTTTTTATATGAAAGAGGACTCAGGGTGTGGCCAAAGCGGTGTTGGCGCACTGAGGATCTTTCACATTGGTGGCAGCGTGGTGGGATCTTAGGATAAATGGCGTGTGTTGGTGACCTTTATCACTCACATGCTGGGGATTATGGTAATCCTATGAGACAAGCTCGGTATTAAAGCAAGCATTAAGATACAGTGAAAGTTTGATACAGTGCTGTTCCCTCCCTTACTCTTTGTATTCTATCCTATCTTTTATTTGGCAAATACCAGTGGATGGCTAGTGGGCTCAGAAGCAAATCTCCAGAACTGCAGAACCAGGCTTTTGGAGATCCTGAGCGTATGGCTGAAATGGAGGCAGCCACAGCTATGCAGAGTCCTGATTTTGGGGCTAGGCCAGGATGTGCAGCAAGCAGCCCGGTCCCAAGGATTACTTCACCTGGAGAGACCATTAACCCCAGCCTTGTGGGGGGAACGGTTTCATACTGGCAAATGGCCCTACAGCAATTAGGCACCAGTGACCCTAACACATATCTGCAGGTGTTGGGCCGTTTTCTGGAAGCTGTAGATCAAGAACAAGAATGGCAGGCTTCTGAGCGACAGGCAGAGAGAGAGAGGAAGGCTGCTGAGTGACAGGCAGAGAGAGAGAGGAAGGATGCTGAACTACAGGCTGCTGAGCAACAGGCCGAGAGGGAGGCTGCTGAGCGACAGGCAGAGAGAGAGAGGAAGGCTGCTGAACGACAGGCTGCTGAGCAACAGGCCGAGAGGGAGTTTCAGCTTGAGCTCAAAAGGATGGAGCTCTCCCAGCAAGCGCAAACTCCAACAACCCTGCACAGTCCCTCAAGTTGGAACGAGAGGCCAGGCCGGAGTTCACCACAGCCGTCTGTCGTCAGGTTGGGTGAGACACACTATGCCCCGGGTGGTCCCTCCCCTGTCCCAAGAACTCTGGGCACCCTAGTGACCTTTCCCAAACCCCAAGGGGAGGTGCGGCGGGGCCATGCCTGTAACCCGACAGGACATTTCAAGGAGGAGTGCCCCAACTACCCTGAGAACTTCCCTGCTTCCCAAGCCACAGCAGGTGGCCCATCTGTGTATCTGGACTGGGGTGCAGGAAAAGGAATGCGGACTGTGGGACTATTGACTGATTTGCCTGCTAATGTACTGTTGGGAACTGATTTAGGACCTATGATGTCCCAATATGGGGTGGGGAGCAACACAATTTACTGTGATAAACTGTCTATGACGAATGTTGATAATGTGTCTGTCATATCTGCAGAGAGGGCCCGTAACCCCCTCTCTGAGATACTTCCTATGGCAGTAAGTGTACATGCTAATGAGTTGCCTTCAGCTGAGAGCAGGGAAGATGCAACTGAACTTCCTGCAACCCAGCTCAGCACAAATGTTATTGATGTTTTGTTCCCCCTGGTGATAGGGGCCAATAAAACTTTGCCTGTGACACAACCACAACTGCGGGGGGGGGGGAAAAAAACACCCAATGTTCCCCAAATTTTTTTTTTTTTTTAAAAATTTTTTATTTTTAATTTTTTTTTTTTTTTTTTTTTTTTTTAAACACCCCCCTTTTTTTTTGTTATTTTTTTGTGGTGTGACCCCCCCCTTTTTTTTTTTTTCCCCTTTTCTTTATAAAAAATATTTGGGGGAGAGAAGCAGGAAGTGACGAGACAGAGAGCAGCAGCCATCTTAGCAAGTGTTGTATTGAACTGGTGTGGAGATTTTTCTGTACAGCTAAGCTGTATCTTGGTCCAGAGACAAACAGATTGTAAAGAGACAACAGGACTAGTGAGTCCACGTGAAAGGAACTGTGCTCAGTGGCTGATCAGTGAGACTGACATTGTGACTGTGTATATGGATACCACAGATAGAGACTCGCAGGGCTGTTGATGTACTGGACAGTAACTGCTAAATCCCGGCTTACATCCCAGCTCAGTGTATGGATTCGGCAGGACTGTCAGTGTGCTGAGTGGAATCTGCTGTTGGATTACATTGCATTCATTGGGTTTCCCTGTTAAAGAGGACTTTATTTCTCCCAAGATCCTGATAACCGTGAGGAGAGGACGTTTCGCTATAAAAGAAAGGAACGACTTTGAGCCCCACCGCGCGCTTCTACAGACTGTAAGCGGTCCACCTGGACCACTGGGGAAAAGGAGGTGCACCCAAATGTGATGTCAGGGTCAGTTAGGGATAGTTTTGAGTATATTGTTCATTCAGTGTCCATACTGCAGAATTGGACAGAGTAAAAGTAGAAACCATTGCAGAATTTGCCTTGAAATTGTTCATGCTATATTGTATATTTTGCTTGTCTTTATCCCTGTCATTTTACCTTCAAATAGCCTTTATTAACTTATAGTAAATATATATTCTTTTCTTGAACTACCGCGTGTGCGTTCATTTCTGGTTGCGGGAGACCAAACCACCTGCCTTGCTCTCGGTTCACAGCGCCACCCCCCCCGGGCTTGTTAACATGTCTACTGTAGGTCTCATTGAGGCCCGGTGTGAATTAACAATTGCTAATGAAGGTACTGTCAATGTAATTGCCAATGCTTATTGTGAAAATGTAAAGGGGGGCCCCTCCGTGTCACTGGAAGGGACCTCTACTTTTCCGCCCTGTGTGTCCGGTACGCCCCCCACGCCCGTGCGCGGGGCGGGGGGGGGGGGGGGGGGGGGGGGGGGGGGGGCGGGGGGGGGGGGGGGGGGGGGGGGGGGGGGGGGGGGGGGGGCCCCGGGCCGGGGGCGGGGGGGGGGGGGGGGGGGGCCCGGCCGGGGGGGGGGGGCCCCCCCCGGGGGGGGGGGGGGGGGGGGGACCGCCATGACTAGCCTCACTCCTTTGAAGCCGGAGGAGTCCGGCCGGTATGAGACATACACGTCTCTTCGGTCCAGTTCTATTCCAGGAGGGACCATGGCCCAAGTGCAGATGGCATGGGGTACTGGAGGTGTGATCCAAGAAGAGGGTATGTCCAATATATTACCTGTCAATGTATTGTGGGGGGATGGTTTGGGGAAGCATGATCTCAGTCATTTGCCCAAGGTATCACCATCACCCACCCAAGTACAGGGAGGACAGGGTCCAAACATACCTGTACCAGAACCAGAGGTGCCCCTAGGTTTGGAGGCAAAGGGGGAGGTGCAGAACCCCCTAGAACTCTCCCAACTAGCGGCTAGTGTGGGGAAGACCCTGAGAGAGCAGGCCAAGGGTAGCCAGGAGAGCAGAGATTGCCGGGATGGGATCTCTGGAATGGTATCCCAAGGGCCTGAGGTCATGAGTGTAAAGCTACGGGATGCCCGCACTCAGAAAGCAGACCCGGAACAGGCAGGAGGTAGCCAAGTGTACGTGGCTCAGAGCCTGGGCCTTAGAAGTGTCCCTAGCCAGACTAGAGAGCCAGAAGGGTCCGGCAGCTATGTAACAGGCACCTCTCTTTTGTCTCATTCCAGCCAAAAGTTCAGAGAGGATGTCCAAGCTGACCCTAGTCTGGACATATTGAAGGCACATGGCGCTCAACCACCCTCGGAGTCTGACAAGGCCCGAGTCTGCTGGGACCCCGGGGGGAGGTGAGGAAGCCTTTGGGGCCAGAGCCTGAGGAGCTGGAGGCGGAGGTGCTTTCAGAAGAGGGGCGTAGGCCCCTACTTCCTGCAAGCCCCATCTAAAGGGGGAGGTGTGATGATTCTGCTTAAGTGTGGCTATAACTCAGCTGTATTTTGATCTCTGGGTATAGGATCTCCCTTCTTGCTTGCACTCATTCATACTGTGCGCAGCTATAAGCCTAGGTGCATATTGGCAGTAGTGGCCAGGCTGGAACAATAGGGCTCCATTGTATTCCTACACAGTTCTGGCTGATCAAACAAACATGCATTGTCCAGCTGCACTGGTTGACCAGATATGGCTGATAACATTGTATCAGGTCATTTGGTCTCATCTACATACAAAAGATCTGGATTTGAGTGGATTATTCTATGAGACCAGCTGCCGCCGGTGACCTCATTCTGGGAGGTGGCATAAAGGGTATATAGGATGAGGTAAGAGGTCTGTGTGGGGAGATAATGCTATGGAGATCATGCTATGAAGACTGTGCTGAGATTATGCTATGGAGATTATGCTACAGGATACTACAGACTTTGACTAAGATGCTACTATGAGCAGGCAGGTTGGAATGCTGCTGCTGATGATGATGAGCCTACAAGAGACAGAGAGACTATTGGACTAATGCTGAGAGACTGTTATGAGAGCATGCAGGCGGGATTATTGTACTGTGATGCCACATGCTAGGATATTAATGCCACATGCTGAAAAGCCTCCACTGGTGATTCACACATGCCATGTGTGAGTGTTGGACTACAGAACCACATCAAGGACATGTGTGGTAAAGTAATTATTTCACCTTTATCCCTTTTATTTTATTTGTACTGTATCTTGTAACTAGTAACTGTTAATGCTTGCATATATCTGCATATCTGTTCTGAACTGCATGTGTTAGATGTTAATACCGACCCAGTTAGTTGTTAATAAATATATAAAATTTAGAAAGCTTGTCTTGTATTTATCTGGTGAACCCGGCACTCACTGGCGGTGAGTGTGGTTTTTATATGAAAGAGGACTCAGGGTGTGGCCAAAGCGGTTTGGCGCACGGAGGATCTTTCACAGGGAGTGGTTTTTAAAGGGCACAGTTTGGTACTGAAAATGAATAAGGATGAAAGATATTGATGTTCAAGATTTATCGATGCACAAAAAAAAATATAACTGTGAACATGTAAACCTTAGCTTTATTAAGGGACAATGTCCTATAACATAATAATCCATGTGTTTTATAGTATGTATAGGGTTATACACTGCTGCACATAACATAATGATACATATAGTCAGGACAACACAATATCATGTAATAAGCCAGATGGTCATCTGTAGGGTAAGATTGTCCATGTTTTACCATCAGGGCTCAGATTAGTGTCTACTCCGGACGTTACCTACATTAACCACTAGGACTGATAATATATGGCCATATGTATAGAATATTATCAGTTGGGCTCTACTGGTGTATCATTATTAATATCCTATATCCTCTATAGTCACATATCACGGGTATACGTACCTACTGGGACGCTTAGTCCTTACTACATCATTAAGGGTCTGGTAACGCATATGGGAATATCATACAGGCGGGTATTAGCATTTTTAGAATATAACATTTATCTTTCTATATACCTGCCTGCAGGGCACCTGTGTATTAGCAGACGCGTCAGTCTGAGGATTACATATACACCAGATGATTAACACATACACTGCCGGGCAGTGGCGTAACTAGGAATGGCTGGGCCCCAAAGCGAACATTTGACATGGGCCCCCCCCCCCCAAGCCGCCGCCCCCAACCCCCCCAAACCGCCACCCCCAACCCCCCCCACACACAAACCGAATTCCTGCGCACACTATTATGCCCCATAGTGGCCCCTGCACACGGTATTATGTCCCATAGTGGCCCCTGCACACGGTATTATGCCCCATAGTGGCCCCTGCACACGGTATTATGCCCCATAGTGGCCCCTGGACACGGTATTATGCCCCATAGTGGCCCCAGCACACAGTAGTTTGCCCCATAGTGGCCCCAGCACACAGTAGTTTGCCCCATAGTGGCCCCTGCACACAGTAGTTTGCCCCATAGTGGTCCCTGTACACAGTAGTTTGCCCCATAGTGGTGCCTGCACGCAGTAGTTTGCCCCATAGTAGCCCCTGCACACAGTAGTTTGCCCCATAGTAGCCCCTGCACACAGTAGTTTTCCCCATAGTAGCCCCTGCACACAGTAGTTTGCCCCATAGTGGCCCCTGCACACAGTAGTTTGCCCCATAGTAGCCCCTGCACACAGTAGTTTGCCCCATAGTAGCCCCTGCACACAGTAGTTTTCCCCATAGTGGCCCCTGCACACAGTAGTTTGCCCCATAGTGGCCCCTGCACACAGTAGTTTGCCCCATAGTGGTCCCTGTACACAGTAGTTTGCCCCATAGTGGTGCCTGCACGCAGTAGTTTGCCCCATAGTAGCCCCTGCACACAGTAGTTTGCCCCATAGTAGCCCCTGCACACAGTAGTTTTCCCCATAGTAGCCACTGCACACAGTAGTTTGCCCCATAGTGGCCCCTGCACACAGTAGTTTTCCCCATAGTAGCCCCTGCACACAGTAGTTTGCCCCATAGTGGCCCCTGCACACAGTAGTTTTCCCCATAGTAGCCCCTGCACACAGTAGTTTGCCCCATAGTGGCCCCTGCACACAGTAGTTTTCCCCATAGTAGCCCCTGCACACAGTAGTTTGCCCCATAGAGGCCCCTGCACACAGTAGTTTTCCCCATAGTAGCCCCTGCACACATTAGTTTGCCCCATAGTAGCCCCTGCACACAGTAGTTTTCCCCACAGTGGCCCCTGCACACAGTAGTTTGCCCCATAGTGGCCCCTGCACACAGTAGTTTGCCCCATAGTGGCCCCTGCACACAGTAGTTTGCCCCATAGTGGCCCCTGCACACAGTAGTTTGCCCCATAGTGGTCCCAGTACACAGTAGTTTGCCCCATAGTAGCCCCTGCACACAGTAGTTTGCCCCATAGTAGCCCGTGCACACAGTAGTTTGCCCCATAGTGGCCCCCTGCACACAGTAGTTTGCCCCATAGCAGCCCCTGCACACAGTAGTTTGCCCCATAGTGGCCCCTGCACATAGTAATTTGCCCCATAGTAGCCCCTGCACACAGTAGTTTGCCCCATAGTAGCCCCTGCACACAGTAGTTTTCCCCATAGTGGCCCCTGCACACAGTAGTTTGCCCCATAGTGGCCCCTGCACACAGTAGTTTGCCCCATAGTGGTCCCTGTACACAGTAGTTTGCCCCATAGTGGTGCCTGCACGCAGTAGTTTGCCCCATAGTAGCCCCTGCACACAGTAGTTTGCCCCATAGTAGCCCCTGCACACAGTAGTTTTCCCCATAGTAGCCACTGCACACAGTAGTTTGCCCCATAGTGGCCCCTGCACACAGTAGTTTGCCCCATAGTAGCCCCTGCACACATTAGTTTGCCCCATAGTAGCCCCTGCACACAGTAGTTTTCCCCATAGTAGCCCCTGCACACAGTAGTTTGCCCCATAGTGGCCCCTGCACACAGTAGTTTGCCCCATAGTAGCCCCTGCACACAGTAGTTTGCCCCATAGTAGCCCCTGCACACAGTAGTTTGCCCCATAGTGGCCCCTGCACACAGTAGTTTGCCCCATAGTAGCCCCTGCACACAGTAGTTTGCCCCATAGTGGCCCCTGCACACAGTAGTTTGCCCCATAGTGGCCCCTGCACACAGTAGTTTGCCCCATAGTGGCCCCTGCACACAGTAGTTTGCCCCATAGTGGCCCCTGCACTCAGTAGTTTGCCCCATAGTGGCCCCTGCACACAGTAGTTTGCCCCATAGTGGCCCCTGCACACAGTAGTTTGCCCCATAGTGGCCCCTGCACTCAGTAGTTTGCCCCATAGTGGCCCCTGCACACAGTATTATGCCCCATAGTGGACCACCCATGAACGATTATTATACTCTGGGGTCTTTTCAAACCCCATAGTATAATGATCGGAGACCCAGGGGAGGATAGAAACATAGAAAACACTGCAACTTACCTCTTCCTCGCTCTGGTGCACTCCCGTGCGCTACTTCGGCCATCTTCAATGTCGGACCGGATCTCACGCGATCCAGGCCGGCGTCGCGACACATAATGACGTCGGCTGACGTCTGGGACGTCACCAAACAGGCCCGAAGCCTGCAGAGCGGCGGAGAGGTGAGTTACAGTGTTTTTTATGTTCGCTCACCTCCCCTGGGCCCCCGATCATTATACACCGGGGTCTCAAAAGACCCCGGAGTATAACGATAGCAGTGATTGTGGGGTTCGCGGTAGCGACTGCCACAGGGCTCCGGGCCCCGTAATGTTCCGGGCCCTGTGGCAGTCGCTACCACTGCTACCCCGGTAGTTACACCCCTGCTGCCGGGTATTCTATCCACCTGCTATTGTGTAAATAGGTTTCTGTTGCTGAGGGATGTATAATCTTGGATCTGGCGCCCCCTCCATGTTCTGTACGTGGTCTGTGTTAGTATCAGGATTTTATACTGATGGGCACGCTATAGTGACATCAGATTCCCACTTGTCACCTCCATAGATACTTACCTCCTTGTATATCATAGGCCGCTGTGGTCTCCCTGGTAATGGAGGACGCTTTGTCAGTCCTCTATTCTGCCCATGATATGAGGCAATGGCAAAGAAGAACACATTCTGATGGGACAACTCGGGGGGGGGGGCAGTTTTACTCTCCCCAGACATCTGATTGGTCACTTCAGCATTTGAACGCACCCATTGTGGGCGGATTGATTACCGCTGCTATATTAGGAACGCTGACGGTGGCCACACTCTGTGGTCATACCAGCACCGACCTGCAGGCTTAAGGTGGTGTCACTAGCAGGCAGTAAGGTGATGTCACTAGCAGGCAGTAAGGTGATGTCACTAGCCGGCAGTAAGGTGGTGTCACTAGCAGGCAGTAAGGTGATGTCACTAGCAGGCAGTAAGGTGGTGTCACTAGCAGGCAGTAAGGTGATGTCACTAGCAGACAGTAAGGTGATGTCACTAGCAGGCAGTAAGGTGATGTCACTAGCAGGCAGTAAGGTGATGTCACTAGCAGGCAGTAAGGTGATGTCACTAGCAGGCAGTAAGGTGGTGTCACTAGCAGGCAGTAAGGTGATGTCACTAGCAGGCAGTAAGGTGATGTCACTAGCAGGCAGTAAGGTGATGTCACTAGCAGGCAGTAAGGTGATGTCACTAGCCGGCAGTAAGGCGGTGTCACTAACAGGCAGTAAGGTAGTGTCACTAGCAGGCAGTAAGGTTATATCACTAGCAGGCAGTAAGGTGATGTCACTAGCAGGCAGTAAGGTGATGTCACTAGCAGGTAGTAAGGTGATGTCATTAGCAGGCAGTAAGGTGATGTCATTAGCAGGCAGTAAGGTGGTGTCACTAGCAGACAGTAAGGTGATGTCACTAGCAGGCAGTAAGGTGGTATCACTAGCAGGCAGTAAGGTGATGTCACTAGCAGGCAGTAAGGTGATGTCACTAGCAGGCAGTAAGGTGGTGTCACTAGCAGGCAGTAAGGTGATGTCACTAGCAGGCAGTAAGGTGATGTCACTAGTCGGCAGTAAGGCGGTGTCACTAGCAGGCAGTAAGGTGATGTCACTAGCAGGCAGTAAGGTGATGTCACTAGCAGACAGTAAGGTGGTGTCACTAGCAGGCATAAGGTAGTGTCACTAGCAGGCTGTAAGGTGATGTCACTAGCAGGCAGTAAGGTGGTGTCACTAGCAGGCAGTAAGGTGATGTCACTAGCAGGCAGTAAGGTGATGTCATTAGCAGGCAGTAAGGTGATGTCACTAGCAGGCAGTAAGGTGGTGTCATTAGCAGGCAGTAAGGTGGTGTCACTAGCAGACAGTAAGGTGATGTCACTAGCAGGCAGTAAGGTGATGTCACTAGCAGGCAGTAAGGTGGTATCACTAGCAGGCAGTAAGGTGATGTCACTAGCAGGCAGTAAGGTGGTGTCACTAGCAGGCAGTAAGGTGATGTCATTAGCAGGCAGTAAGGTGGTGTCACTAGCAGGCAGTAAGGTGATGTCACTAGCAGGCAGTAAGGTGGTGTCACTAGCCGGCAGTAAGGTGGTGTCACTAGCAGACAGTAAGGTGGTGTCACTAGCAGGCAGTAAGGTGATGTCACTAGCAGGCAGTAAGGTGGTGTCACTAGCAGGCAGTAAGGTGATGTCACTAGCAGGCTGTAAGGTGATGTCACTAGCAGGCAGTAAGGTGGTGTCACTAGCCGGCAGTAAGGTGGTGTCACTAGCAGACAGTAAGGTGGTGTCACTAGCAGGCTGTAAGGTGATGTCACTAGCAGGCAGTAAGGTGATGTCACTAGCCGGCAGTAAGGTGATGTCACTAGCCGGCAGTAAGGTGATGTCACTAGCAGGCAGTAAGGTGATGTTACTAGCCGGCAGTAAGGTGGTGTCACTAGCAGGCAGTAAGGTGATGTCATTAGCAGGCAGTAAGGTGGTGTCACTAGCAGGCAGTAAGGTGATGTCACTAGCAGGCAGTAAGGTGGTGTCACTAGCCGGCAGTAAGGTGGTGTCACTAGCAGACAGTAAGGTGATGTCACTAGCAGGCAGTAAGGTGATGTCATTAGCAGGCAGTAAGGTGGTGTCACTAGCAGGCAGTAAGGTGATGTCACTAGCAGGCAGTAAGGTGGTGTCACTAGCAGGCAGTAAGGTGATGTCACTAGCAGGCTGTAAGGTGATGTCACTAGCAGGCAGTAAGGTGGTGTCACTAGCCGGCAGTAAGGTGGTGTCACTAGCAGACAGTAAGGTGGTGTCACTAGCAGGCTGTAAGGTGATGTCACTAGCAGGCAGTAAGGTGGTGTCACTAGCAGGCAGTAAGGTGGTGTCACTAGCAGGCAGTAAGGTGATTTCACTAGCAGGCAGTAAGGTGATGTCACTAGCCGGCAGTAAGGTGGTGTCACTAGAAGGCAGTAAGGTGATGTCACTAGCAGGCAGTAAGGTGGTGTCACTAGCAGGCAGTAAGGTGGTGTCACTAGAAGGCAGTAAGGAGGTGTCTCTAGCAGGCAGTAAGGCGATGTCACTAGCAGGCAGTAAGGTGATGTCACTAGCAGGCAGTAAGGTGATGTTACTAGCCGGCAGTAAGGTGGTGTCACTAGCAGGCAGTAAGGTGATGTCATTAGCAGGCAGTAAGGTGGTGTCACTAGCAGGCAGTAAGGTGATGTCACTAGCAGGCAGTAAGGTGGTGTCACTAGCCGGCAGTAAGGTGGTGTCACTAGCAGGCAGTAAGGTGATGTCACTAGCAGGCAGTAAGGTGATGTCATTAGCAGGCAGTAAGGTGGTGTCACTAGCAGGCAGTAAGGTGATGTCACTAGCAGGCAGTAAGGTGGTGTCACTAGCAGGCAGTAAGGTGATGTCACTAGCAGGCTGTAAGGTGATGTCACTAGCAGGCAGTAAGGTGGTGTCACTAGCAGGCAGTAAGGTGGTGTCACTAGAAGGCAGTAAGGAGGTGTCTCTAGCAGGCAGTAAGGCGATGTCACTAGCAGGCAGTAAGGTGATGTCACTAGCAGGCAGTAAGGCGATGTCACTAGCAGGCAGTAAGGTGGTGTCTCTAGAAGGCAGTAAGGTGGTGTCACTAGCAGGCAGTAAGGCGATGTCACTAGCAGGCAGTAAGGTGATGTCACTAGCAGGCAGTAAGGTGATGTCACTAGCCGGCAGTAAGGCGGTGTCACTAACAGGCAGTAAGGTAGTGTCACTAGCAGGCAGTAAGGTTATATCACTAGCAGGCAGTAAGGTGATGTCACTAGCAGGCAGTAAGGTGGTGTCACTAGCAGGCAGTAAGGTGATGTCACTAGCAGGCTGTAAGGTGATGTCACTAGCAGGCAGTAAGGTGGTGTCACTAGCAGGCAGTAAGGTGGTGTCACTAGCAGGCAGTAAGGTGGTGTCACTAGAAGGCAGTAAGGAGGTGTCTCTAGCAGGCAGTAAGGCGATGTCACTAGCAGGCAGTAAGGTGATGTCACTAGCAGGCAGTAAGGCGATGTCACTAGCAGGCAGTAAGGTGGTGTCTCTAGAAGGCAGTAAGGTGGTGTCACTAGCAGGCAGTAAGGCGATGTCACTAGCAGGCAGTAAGGCGATGTCACTAGCCGATGGCCACCTTCTGTCCTGCCTTTATGTTTGTCTCTGTTACTAACTCACTCTGTGATATTATTAGCCTTATCCCCTGATGAACAACAGCCTACCTATAGCGAAACGCGTAGGGATTTACTCAGGGCATCAATAGGGAGGCAGACAGAGAGTGTTCACAGTGTAGAGACATATTCAGATACAGGATTATGTCTCTAACATCAGTAGTCTGATCAGCCTCACAGACACCGCTCTCTCCTGGTTCTCCTCTTATCTCTCTGACCGCACTTTCTGTGTATCATTTGCGGACTCTGTTTCTTCCCCTTGCCGTTGGGGTTCCTCAGGGCTCGGTCCTAGGTCCCTGCTCTTCTCCCTCTACACAGCCCCCATTGGACAAACCATCACTAGATTTGGCTTCCGGTACCATCTTTATGATGATGACACCCAATTATATATGTCATCCCGTGACATCACCCCTGCACTAATACAGAACACCAGTGACTGTCTCGCTGCTGTCTCTAATATCATGTCTTCGCTCTATTTGAAACTGAATCTCTCAAAGACTGAACTACTGCTGTTTCCACCATCTAATAGATCTGTCCCTGATATCTCCATTGTAGTCTCCGGCCTTACCATAACTCTTAGGCAGTATGGCCGCTGCCTCGGGGTTATGTCTGACTCAGACCTTTCCTTCACCCCCCCATATCCAATCACTCGCACGCTCATGTCATCTCCACCTCAAAAACATCTCCAGAATCCGCCCTTTCCTTACCACAGATACACTAAAGACACTTATTGTTGCCCTGATTCACTCTCGCCTTGGCTACTGTAACTCCTTACTAATCCGTCTTCCCCTTACTAAACTCTCCCCTCTACAATCTATTCTGAATGCGGCAGCGGCCAGGCTCATCTATCAGTCTAGACGCTACAGCGAGGCCTCCGGTCTGTGCCGGTCACTACAAGCGAGGCCTCCGGTCTGTGCCGGTGACTACAGCGAGGCCTCCCGGTCTGTGCCGGTCACTACAGCGAGGCCTCCGGTCTGTGCCAGTCACTACAGCGAAGCCTCCGGTCTGTGCCGGTCGCTACAGCGAGGCCTCCGGTCTGTGCCGGTCACTACAGCGAGGCCTCCCGGTCTGTGCCGGTCACTACAGCGAGGCCTCCGGTCTGTGCCGGTCACTACAGCGAGGCCTCCGGTCTGTGCCGGTCACTACATTGGCTGCTTATTCAATACAGAATACAATATAAACTTCTCCCCCCTCACCACAAGGCTCTCCATAATGCTGCACCTCCCTACATTTCCTCCCTCATCTATGTCTATCACCCAACCCGTGCTCTCCGCTCACTCAATGACCTAAGACTAACATCCTCTATTATCAGAACCTCCCACGCTCGTATACAAGACTTCTCCCGAGTTGCACCACTTCTCTGGAATGTTCTATCCCGGACTATCAGATTAACCCCCAATTTTCACAGCTTCAAGCGCAAACTAAAGACACATCTTATCAGACAGGCCGATCACAACTCCTAATGTAAACCCTTCTGTAGTGAGAATCCCTAAAACGTCCCCTCCTCTGCTCACGCTCCCGCATTACCTCACAGGATATGAGGCCGTATCAGACTAACTTTATATGTCCAGGCACCGTCTGCACATTACAGGGCACGACTGGTGACGGCTCCTACAGCTTTATATATGTGTAATGGCAGTAACCTCTATTACACAACTGTCTGACCATTGTACAAGCAATGCTACCTCCGATACCGCCCCTGCTACCTCCTGTGTCACCCTCTCTACCTCATAGATTGTAAGCTCTTGTGTCACCTCCTCTACCTCATAGATTGTAAGCTCTTGTGTCACCTCTACCTCATAGATTGTAAGCTCTTGTGTCACCTCTACCTCATAGATTGTAAGCTCTTGTGTCACCTCTACCTCATAGATTGTAAGCTCTTGTGTCACCTCTACCTCATAGATTGTAAGCTCTTGTGTCACCTCTACCTCATAGATTGTAAGCTCTTGTGTCACCTCCTCTACCTCATAGATTGTAAGCTCTTGTGTCACCCCCTCTACCTCATAGATTGTAAGCTCCTGTGTCACCTCTACCTCATAGATTGTAAGCTCTTGTGTCACCTATACCTCATAGATTGTAAGCTCTTGTGTCACCTCCTCTACCTCATAGATTGTAAGCTCTTGTGTCACCTCTACCTCATAGATTGTAAGCTCTTGTGTCACCTCCTCTACCTCATAGATTGTAAGCTCTTGTGTCACCTCCTCTACCTCATAGATTGTAAGCTCTTGTGTCACCTCTACCTCATAGATTGTAAGCTCTTGTGTCACCTCTACCTCATAGATTGTAAGCTCTTGTGTCACCTCTACCTCATAGATTGTAAGCTCTTGTGTCACCTCTACCTCATAGATTGTAAGCTCTTGTGTCACCTCTACCTCATAGATTGTAAGCTCTTGTGTCACCTCCTCTACCTCATAGATTGTAAGCTCTTGTGTCACCCCCTCTACCTCATAGATTGTAAGCTCTTGTGTCACCTCCTCTACCTCATAGATTGTAAGCTCTTGTGTCACCTCCTCTACCTCATAGATTGTAAGCTCCTGTGTCACCTCCTCTACCTCATAGATTGTAAGCTCTTGTGTCACCTCCTCTACCTCATAGATTGTAAGCTCTTGTGCCTCACCTCCCTCTACCTCATAGATTGTAAGCTCTTGTGTCCCTCACCTCGGGCTCTTGTGTCACCTCCTCTACCTCATAGATTGTAAGCTCTTGTGTCACCTCTACCTCATAGATTGTAAGCTCTTGTGTCACCTCCTCTACCTCATAGATTGTAAGCTCTTGTGTCACCTCTACCTCATAGATTGTAAGCTCTTGTGTCACCACCTCTACCTCATAGATTGTAAGCTCTTGTGTCACCTCTACCTCATAGATTGTAAGCTCTTGTGTCACCTCCTCTACCTCATAGATTGTAAGCTCTTGTGTCACCTCTACCTCATAGATTGTAAGCTCTTGTGTCACCTCTACCTCATAGATTGTAAGCTCTTGTGTCACCTCCTCTACCTCATAGATTGTAAGCTCTTGTGTCACCCCTCTACCTCATAGATTGTAAGCTCTTGTGTCACCCCCTCTACCTCATAGATTGTAGGCTCTTGTGTCACCCCCTCTACCTCATAGATTGTAAGCTCTTGTGTCACCTCTACCTCATAGATTGTAAGCTCTTGTGTCACCTCTACCTCATAGATTGTAAGCTCTTGTGTCACCTCCCTCATAGGAGCTCTGTCACCCCTCTACCTTATAGATTGTAAGCTCTTGTGTCACCTCCTCTACCTCATAGATTGTAAGCTCTTGTGTCACCTCCTCTACCTCATAGATTGTAAGCTCTTGTGTCACCTCTACCTCATAGAATGTAAGCTCTTGTGTCACCTCCTCTACCTCATAGATTGTAAGCTCTTGTGTCACCTCCTCTACCTCATAGATTGTAAGCTCTTGTGTCACCTCCTCTACCTCATAGATTGTAAGCTCTTGTGTCACCTCTACCTCATAGATTGTAAGCTCTTGTGTCACCTCCTCTACCTCATAGATTGTAAGCGCTTGTGTCACCTCCTCTACCTCATAGAGTGTAAGCTCTTGTGTCACCTCTACCTCATAGATTGTAAGCTCTTGTGTCACCTCTACCTCATAGAGTGTAAGCTCTTGTGTCACCTCTACCTCATAGATTGTAAGCTCTTGTGTCACCTCCTCTACCTCATAGATTGTAAGCTCTTGTGTCACCTCCTCTACCTCATAGATTGTAAGCTCTTGTGTCACCTCTACCTCATAGAATGTAAGCTCTTGTGTCACCTCCTCTACCTCATAGATTGTAAGCTCTTGTGTCACCTCCTCTACCTCATAGATTGTAAGCTCTTGTGTCACCCCCCTCTACCTCATAGATTGTAAGCTCTTGTGTCACCTCTACCTCATAGATTGTAAGCTCTTGTGTCACCTCCTCTACCTCATAGATTGTAAGCGCTTGTGTCACCTCCTCTACCTCATAGAGTGTAAGCTCTTGTGTCACCTCTACCTCATAGATTGTAAGCTCTTGTGTCACCTCTACCTCATAGAGTGTAAGCTCTTGTGTCACCTCTACCTCATAGATTGTAAGCTCTTGTGAGCAGGGCCCTCAGTCCCAGTGTGTGAATTGACTATTTCTTTGTAATGTATCTTTTTTGTCAGTACTTGAACCCTACAAATTGTACAGTGCTGCGGAATATGTTGGCGCTATATAAATAACATGTATTATTATTATTATTATTATTATTATTATATTGCCTGACCCTTTTAAATGCAGGATTTATGTTAAATATTGTAGACAGGAAAGGGGAAAATATATATATTTTGTTAATTGTTAATATTTTTAATTTATTTTTTTTAATAAGCTAGATATGGTGATATAGACAGAAAAATATGAGAAAGATAGATATGAGATGGGTAGATATTATTATTATTTATTTATATAGCACCATTAATCCCATGGTGCTCTGTACATTATTATATTAATCCCATGGTGCTCTGTACATTATTATATTACTCCCATGGTGCTCTGTACATTATTATATTACTCCCATGGTGCTTTGTACATTATTATATTAATCCCATTGTGCTGTACATTATTATATTACTCCCATGGTGCTGTACATTATTATATTACTCCCATGGTGCTTTGTACATTATTATATTACTCCCATGGTGCTGTACATTATTATATTAATCCCATGGTGCTCTGTACATTATTATATTAATCCCATGGTGCTCTGTACATTATTATATTATTCCCATGGTGCTCTGTACCTTATTATATTATTCCCATGGTGCTTTGTACATAATTATATTAATTCCATGGTGCTGTACATTATTATAATAATCCCATGGTGCTGTACATTATTATATTAATCCCATGGTGCTCTGTACATTATTATATTAATCCCGTTGTGCTGTACATTATTATATTACTCCCATGGTGCTTTGTACATTATTATATTTATCCCATGGTGCTCTGTACATTATTATATTAATCCCATGGTGCTGTACATTATTATATTACTCCCATGGTGCTCTGTAAATTATTATATTAATCCCATGGTGCTCTGTACATTATTATATTATTCCCATGGTGCTCTGTACCTTATTATATTATTCCCATGGTGCTTTGTACATTATTATATTAATTCCATGGTGCTCTGTACATTATTATATTATTCCCATGGTGCTCTGTACATTATTATATTAATCCCATGGTGCTCTGTACATTATTATATTAATCCCATGGTGCTCTGTACATTATTATATTAATCCCATGGTGCTGTACATTATTATATTAATCCCATGGTGCTCTGTACATTATTATATTAATTCCATGGTGCTCTGTACATTATTATATTAATCCCATGATGCTGTACATTATTATATTACTTCCATGGTGCTCTGTACATTATTATATTATTTCCATGGTGCTCTGTACATTATTATATTAATCCCATGGTGCTGTACATTATTATATTAATCCCATGGTGCTCTGTACATTATTATATTAATCCCATGGTGCTCTGTACATTATTATATTAATTCCATGGTGTTCTGTACATTATTATATTAATCCCATGGTGCTGTACATTATTATATTAATTCCATGGTGCTCTGTACATTATTATATTAATTCCATGGTGCTTTACATTTGAGGATTTACTTACGGTACAAAACAGATAATACTAGCAGTGATCACTGGCACAGCGGGATAGAGGGCCCTGCCTACAAGGGCTTACAATCTATGAGGGAAGAGGGATAGAGACAGAAGGTGGGGGTAGAGGCTGTGCAGATGGCGGTGTGGTGACAGTAGTGTTATTGGAGGCTGTACAGGTGGCGGTGTGGTGACAGTAGTGTTATTGGAGGCTGTACAGATGGCGGTGTGGTGACAGTAGTGTTATTGGAGGCTGTACAGATGGCGGTGTGGTGACAGTAGTGTTATTGGAGGCTGTACAGATGGCGGTGTGGTGACAGTAGTGTTATTCGTGGTTGTACAGATGGCGGTGTGGTGACAGTAGTGTTATTGGAGGTTGTACAGATGGCGGTGTGGTGACAGTAGTGTTATTGGAGGTTGTACAGATGGCGGTGTGGTGACAGTAGTGTTATTGGGGGATGTACAGATGGCGGTGTGGTGACAGTAGTGTTATTGGAGGCTGTACAGATGGCGGTGTGGTGACAGTAGTGTTATTGGAGGTTGTACAGATGGCGGTGTGGTGACAGTAGTGTTATTGGAGGCTGTACAGGTGGTGGTGTGGTGACAGTAGTGTTATTGGAGGCTGTACAGATGGCGGTGTGGTGACAGTAGTGTTATTGGAGGCTGTACAGATGGCGGTGTGGCGACAGTAGTGTTATTGGAGGCTGTACAGATGGCGGTGTGGTGACAGTAGTGTTATTGGAGGCTGTACAGATGGCGGTGTGGTGACAGTAGTGTTATTCGTGGTTGTACAGATGGCGGTGTGGTGACAGTAGTGTTATTGGAGGTTGTACAGATGGCGGTGTGGTGACAGTAGTGTTATTGGAGGTTGTACAGATGGCGGTGTGGTGACAGTAGTGTTATTCGTGGTTGTACAGATGGCGGTGTGGTGACAGTAGTGTTATTGGAGGCTGTACAGATGGCGGTGTGGTGACAGTAGTGTTATTGGAGGCTGTACAGATGGCGGTGTGGTGACAGTAGTGTTATTGGAGGCTGTACAGGTGGTGGTGTGGTGACAGTAGTGTTATTGGAGGCTGTACAGATGGCGGTGTGGTGACAGTAGTGTTATTGGAGGCTGTACAGATGGCGGTGTGGTGGTGTGGTGACAGTAGTGTTATTGGAGGCTGTACAGATGGCGGTGTGGTGACAGTAGTGTTATTGGAGGTTGCAGGCCTTCTTGTATAGGTGAGTCTTCAGGGCCTTCTTGAAGCTTGTGACTGTGGGGGTCAGTCTTATGTGTCTTGGTAATGAGTTCCAGAGTATGGGGGATGCACTGGAGAAGTCTTGGAGACGATTGTGTGAAGAGCGGATAAGAGCGGAGCAGAGTAGGAGGTCTTTGGAGGATCGGAGGTTACGTGCGGGCAGGTAGCGGGAGATTAGGTCGGAGATATATGGAGGGGACAGGCTGTGGATGGCTTTGTATGTCAGTGTTAGTAAGTTGATCTCTATTCGCTGGGCGATGGGTAGCCAGTGAAGGGATTGGCAGAGGGGAGCGGCCGATGAAGAACGGGGGGAGAGGTGTATTAGGCGAGCAGCACAGTATAAGGTGGACTAGAGGGGGGCGAGAGTGTTAGCTGGGAGGCCATGGAGAAGGGTGTTACAGTAGTCTAGGCGGGAGATTATGAGGGCGTGGACTAGCATCTTTGTAGTTTCAGGGGTGAGGAAGGAGCGGATTCGGTGGATGTTCTTGAGTTGGAGGCGGCAGGAGGTGTTGAGGGTTTGGATGTGCAACTTGAAGGATAGGTCAGACTCCAAGGTTATCCCAAGGCAGCGGACCTGTGGGACTGGGGTGAGAGTAGTTCCATTAACTTTCATAAATGGGTCAGGTAGGGGGGTCGTGCGAGGTGGGGCGAATATGATGAACTCCGTTTTCTCCATGCTGAGTTTGAGGAAGCGGGAGGAGAGAAAGGAGGCTACGGCTGCGAGACATTCTGGGACTCTGGACAAAAGGGAGGTAATGTCTGGTCCAGAGAGATATATTTGGGTGTCGTCAGCATAGCAATGGTAATGGAAACCATGAGATTCTATGAGTTGGCCAAGGCCGAGGGTGTAGATGGAGAAGAGGAGGGGTCCTAGGACGGAGCCTTGGGGGACACCTACAGAAAGATGGTATGGCGGGAGGTGGTGTGTGAGTGGGAGACGCTGAATGTGCGGTTGGTGAGGTATGAGGAGATCCAGGAAAGGGCCAGGTCTGAGATGCCAAGGGATGAAAGAGTTTCTAACAGGCGGGAATGGTCGACTGTGTCAAAGGCAGAGGAGAGGTCGAGGAGGTCGAGATTCTAGAAGCTTCAAAGGCATCCGCAGAAGCCATTGGCTGGCAGGATCATGTGACAGACTTATGGCACATACCATTATGAGCAAGGAATAAACATATATTTATGCAGACATATCAAGGTGTCATTTTGGTCATTAGGTGGTAGCAACACAATAAACCTAATATGAGCTAATGTAGTATAATGTAATGCCAATATAAAGCCATTACACACTATTATTTAAGGTGACATCACTAACTAATATCCCTATGCAGAGCATTGGCCAGTGGCACATGAAGGCCCGATGTATACAGAACTAATGGCCATTCTGAAACATTACAAAGGCGATTAAGGTTCCTGCGGGGGCGTGTTGGTTTAGGGTTTGGGGGTCTATTACAGAGGAGAGGGCAGAGAATGTCAGCAAGTTGTGGTCAGAGAGCGTGGACGGAGAGTTAGAGAGGTTGGCTAGAGAGCAGAGGCGGGTGAATATGAGGTCCAGCGTGTGCCCCTTTGTGTGGGTGGCAGAGGAGGAACATTGAGAGAGACCACAGGAGGCAGCAAGGGACAGGAGACTGGAAGCGGAGGGGTTGTTTGTGGTAATGGGGATGTTGAAATCCCGCATGATGATGGTGGGGGTGTCAGTGGATAGGAAGGGCATTAGCCAGGTGGTGAAGTGGTCGATAAAGGCAGCGGTAGGTCCTGGCGGTCGATATATGACGGCCAGTTGAAGGTTGGCGGGCGAGTAAATGAGGACAGAGTGCACTTCAAAGGAGGGGAGGGTGAGAGCAGGTAGCGGTTGGATTGGGGTGAAGGAGTAATTGTCAGACAGGAGTACGCCTACACCTCCACCAGGTTTATTGTTGGGGCGGGGAGTGTGTGAGAATTGCAGACCTCCATAGGAGAGGGCAGCGGGGGAGGAGGTGTCTGAGGGTGTCAGCCACGTTTCTGTGATACCGAGAAATGAGAAATCACAAGACGTGAAGAGGTCGTGGATGTAGTCAAATTTGTTGTGTATGTAACGAGCGATCCATAGTGCACTGGAGAGGGTGTGGGAGGGTCCTGAGGGGCAGGAGAAAGTAAGATAGGTGTAAGATTTAGGGGGTTCGTGTGCTGATGCCGGGTGTCAGAATCCTGGTGTATTTTTCTAATTTACCCCCAGTGGCCGCTGTTTCTCTTACTCTGAACTATTGTGTTGCACTTCCACTCCTCACCACTGGAGGCTTCTGTGTTATCCTAGGATTTGCCCTTAATAAAGATGACCGATGTGTGCCAATATGAAGCCATCTTGTTTCCTGTTTGGGCCTTTTTATACCCATGAGGCAGTTCAGCCATTGCTCGAGTATTGTGACTTGTTCCAGTCTCCTGCTCCTCAGAACTGGCTTTCCCAGACTGTTCCTACTCCTCGCTGTATCACCCTTGTGATCTACTCCTCAAGCCTCACCCGGACACTACTCTACAACACCTGACTGTGCCTTATTCCATCTGGCCACCAGATTCCAGCCGTGTCTACCAGTAACGTATCAGGATACTCGAGCCTGAACTATGGAGTCGGCCGGAGAAGTGAGCTTGGAGGTTCGTGTAAATCATATGAACTATTTACTAGTTTACTAGTTATTTACTAGTTTGAAAACAAAGTATTTGGCATTTGCAAACCAGACACCTCATAATGTGCAAATATTCGGACAAGTAACTCAGGATTTACAAGTGTAGGGAACTGCCATTTCTACTAGTATATAATGTATCTGGCTTCTCTGCCCCTGCAGTTTGGCTTCAGAGACCCCAGGCATTCAGTGCAGGGTTTGTTTATAAATACAGTGAGTCAGACACATGTGAGGCAGAGCTGCTGGGGGGAGAGATGTGAGCAGAGCTGCTGAGACAGACATGTTATGTCTGGGGGAGTCTAAGGCAGGTGGTAGGTGTAATTCTAAGGAGTGGATAAACAGATATTTAAGAATCTATATCCTTGAGACCAGCTAGTAACCTTATTTCAGAGCCACTTGTTCCTCTTTACTTCACAGTATATACTTAGGTATGTGTTACCCCCTATATACTCACAGGACCTAGCTAGTAACCGTAGTTAGGGATCAATATATATATAGTTCAGGGCAGTGATAGGTTAGGCTTCCGAAGGCCAACTAGCTAGTTAGAGGCCCGGTGGCACTAGTAGTTTAGCTGGCAGGTTAAGGACTCAGTGTTAGGGTAGTCAGGCCTGCATCTACTGCCGTCACCGTCGCCCTGTTTGCTGCCTGTGAAGAATCTCACCATCATCATCATCATCTCCTGATCGGCTGTCTGTCATCTCCTGGAAGAATCCGAGGATCCACAGTCATCCACAGGGGCCCCTGCATCTCTTCTGTTGCCTGGAGGTATTGTGCACCGGAATCTTGCTATATATTTATATATGTACCCGGGTATATAACCTAAGACGGTTGAGGACTTGCTGGTTGTTGTAGTATTGCTGTGTTCTGAGTATATTGTATGTATGTATTATTACCCTGTTGATTCTTATAAAGCTACTGTTATAACCTTATGTGGTATGTGTATGTATTCTTCAGACTGTGAGATTAGTACAGGGATCCTTGTTAAGGCTACTAACTGTACTTCATGGGTAAGTCCCAGGAAGAGATCCTCCCTGTAATACAGAGGCTCTATCCTGGGTGGGGGCCCCGATATACTCATACCCCCGCCCCAAATAGGCCTACACAAGATATGGTGGCTCAACATGCGGAGCAGATACAGGAACTACAAAACCGGGCCGTGGCTCCAACTTCTGCAGCCACCTTGTCTCTTCTACCTTTCTGGTTTGGTGGGGACCGTGATAAATACCACAGATTTATTAATCAAGTTATATTTTGGGGTGCACCCTCCTCACTGACAGATCTAAGGTGCTGTGTATTATATGCTTCTGACACATAAGGCCGTAGTCTGGGCTAATCCCCTTAGTGAGACCAATGATGCACGTCTTGATGATTTAGAAGCCTTCCTTGCAGCTATGAGCCGGGTATTTGATGATCCTAACCGATGTGCAACAGCAGAAGCAACATTATTGGCTCTACGTCAGGGCAGACACTCGGTAGCCGAATATGCCACAGGATTCAGAAGGTGGGTCGTTGACACTGCAAAGTTAACATTTTTTAAGAATGGACTCTCTAATGCACTTAAAGATGAATTCGCACGAGCTTATGCTCCCACAAATGTTGATGATTTTGTACATCATTGTGCTCGTATTGATACTTGACTGTCTGAGCGGAGGCAAGAAAAGTGGAGTTCTACCTGGCCTCGTAATAATCGGTATTTATCTGTTCCACCTTCCACCTCCAGAGACTCTGAGACTAAGAAGTACTCTGAAGCTGATGCTGAACCTATACAGATTGACAGTATACAAAAACGTGAAAGTGCCGATAGAAGGGAACGCAGACTGAGGGAATATCAATACTTCTATTGTGGTAAACCTGATCACTTTCTCAGTAATTGTCCAAGTCGTCGACAGAAGTCGGTGGTGGTTATAGCCGTTCCTGACCTATCCGATGATGAATCTGTTTTTTCTGAACCAGGGCCACCAGTGAATGCAGTCGTCCACTCAATCTCTTCGATAGCACCTAACATTAAGAAGGAAAGAAAGGACTCTCATTGCTTCATTTCCATCCAGTTTCGTACCGGCTCTCAGTGGATATCTACCTCTGCCATGGTGGACTCTGGAGCAAATGGAAACTTTATGGATATAGCTTTCACTAATAAGCATGGAGTGAAGATCCAGGGGAGACTTTCACCAATTCTGATGGAAACGGTTGATGGGTCCCCACTGAACTCCAGCCCAATTAATCAAGAGACTGAACCCTTGGAGATAATTTTGGAACCTAATCACCAAGAGGTTTTATCTTTCTTATTAATTTAATCTCCACATTTTCCAATTATCTTGGGACTTCCATGGCTGCAAGCTCAGAACCCTCAGATCAACTGGGAAACCAAAGTAGTGTCCTTCCTACCAGAGCTTCACTCAGAACAGACTTCATCTAATCAACCTCGTGTATACGGTACCGAGGACCCTGAAACATCCCCTAAACTGCTGTCTATGTATAAAGAATTTGCTGATGTTTGTGATAAGAAGAACGCTGACAAGTTGCCTCCACACCGACCTTATGACTGTCCCGTTGAGCTGTTTCTGGGGGCAGCCATACCTTTTGGAAGCATATATCCATTGTCAGAGCCGGAACTGAAAGCACTTAAAGAATACATAGATGAAAATTCAGCTAAAGTATTTATTCGCCCATCTACTTCACCAGCAGGTGAACCAATATTTTTTGTTAAAAAGAAAGACGGTACCTTAAGGCCTTGAGTTGATTATAGAAAACTAAATTGAATAACAATAAAGAACCGTTATCGTCTGCCTCTTATACCTGAGTTACTGGATAGAGTCCGTTATGCAAAGATGTTTACCAAACTAGACCTACGTGGTGCCTATAACTTGGTGCGTGTAAGACCTGGTGATGAATGGAAGACAGCATTCAGATCACGTTATGGACACTTTGAGTACTTAGTCATGTCTTTTGTTCTGTGTAACGCACCCGCAACCTTTCAGCATTTCGTTAACGACATTTTCAAAGATCTGCTAGATCAGTTTGTAGTCATTTATCTGGATGCTATACTAATCTTCTCCAACTCTGAGGTAGGACACCAGAACCATGTCAGAGTTGTGCTACAGCGTCTATGAACTCACAACTCAACATTAAGTTGGAGAAATGTGAATTTCATCAAACAGAAATTCAGTTCTTGGGTTCTGTAATTTCTACTGTAGGACTGCATATGGACTCCAGCAAGATTCAAGCAATAATGGACTGGCCAACCCCAAGGAATGTGAAAGAGGTTCAGCGTTTTGTAGGATTTGCTAATTTCTACAGACGGTTCATCAAAAATAATATATATATATAATTGCACCAATTACTCAATTAACAAGGAAGGGAATACCATTTATTTGGTCTTCTAACGCACGGGATGCCTTCCTTTGTCTAGAGACAAACTTTACCACAGCTCCTATACTGATTCATCCTGACCCTGAACAGCCTTCATCGTTGAAGTAGATGCTTCTGACTGTACAGGGGCTATTCTATCACAAAGAACCGGAGATAAAGACTTGCTACATCCTTGTGCTTATTTTTCTCGAAGATTAACCTCCTCAGAAAAGAATTATGATGTAGGAGACAAGGAGCTTTTGGCCATCGTTGCTGCTTTTCAAGAGTGGCGATATCATTTGGAAGGAGCAGCCCAGCAGATAGTGGTGCTAATGGACCATCGTAATTTAGAGTTCATCAGATCTGTTAAATGTTTGTCCCCCCATCAAGATCGGTGAAGTCTGTTTCTTAATCGATTTAATTTTGTGATCTCTTATAGTCTGGAAAAGCTGATGCCTTATCCAGAATGTTCTCAAATGACTCCTCTCCCCCTGCACCACCAACTACCATTATGTCGTAATCCAATTTTGTGGGGGTCATTACCAACAAGGATCTGCTGGAAGAGATAAGGGCAGCATATGAGACTGATCCAGTTCTTCTTAATCCACCAGATGATATATCTCTTACGTTTCAAAATAGAGTATGGACTCTTAAACACTACATTTATGTGCCAGAGAGTGTACGACTGAGAGTATTAAAGTTTATTCATGACTCCAAGCTAGCAGGTCACAGGGGCATTCAGAAGACAAAAGAACTTCTGTCACGTTTCTTTTGGTGGCCTAATCAAGAGGACGTGAAGAAATACTGTATATGTTTCTTCTTGTAACACCTGTGCCATGAATAAAACTCCTCGTACTTCACCATTGGGACTTTTGCAGCCTCTTTCAATCCCATCCCGTCCTTGGGGGTCAATATCTATGGACTTTATGGTTGCATTGCCTGCCTTTAAAGGGAAAAATGCCATCTTAGTTGTGGTTGATCGACTGACAAAAGCAGCTCACTTTATTCCATGTTCTGGTCTCCCTCCTGCCAAAGAGACAGCTGACCTTGTCGTCCATGAGGTATTTCGTCTCCAAGGAGTACCAGATGAAGATGTCTGAGATCGCAGAGTACAATTTACGTCCAGATTTTGGAAGAATTTTTGCAAAACACTTGACATTGTTAATTTGTCATCTGCTTTTCACGCCCAATCAAATGGTCAAACTGAACGCACGAATCAGACTTTGGAGCAGTATCTCCGATGTTACATTTGCCACTTGCAAGATGACTGGGTCGATTTGCTTCCAATGGCAGAAATTTCATGCAATAATACTCAGAATGCTTCCACCACGCAAACACCATTTTTTGCTAATTTGTATTACCATCCAAGTATCCTTCCTAATTTTCCCAGAGACACTCCTATTCCTGCAGTCAATGACAGATTTCAATCTCTTCAACAGAATCTGGAGATGTTAAGAGACACATTGAAGATCGCCCAGGAGAGATATAAGGAAACAGCAGATAAATCCCACAGACCTTCTCCAACTTTCAAGGTAGGAGATGAGGTATGGCTTTCTACGAAGAATTTGAAACTTCATGTACCTTCAGCAAAACTAGGCCAAAAATTAATTGGGCCTTTCAAGGTTATTGGACAAGTAAATGCAGTAGCCTTTCACCTAAGAATTCCCAAGACAATGAGGGTACATCCTGTGTTTCATGTATCACTTCTGAAACCTGTTATTCCAAATCCATTTCCAGAACGTAACTTGCCTCCCCCAGGTCCAGTTAAAGTGGATGGACAAGAACATTACACTGTCGAAAAGATACTGGACTCTAGGATTTTCAGAAGTCGTCTACAATATCTAATAAAATGGCAGGGGTATGGCCCGGAGGACAATTCATGGGAACCTGTAACCAACATCAATGCTCCCCGAATGCTTAAGGAATTTCACCAAAGATATCTAGAAAAACCGAGCCAAGCATCGTCTGGAGGTCGATGCTGAAGGAGGGAATAATGTCAGAATCCTGGTGTATTTTTATAATTTACCACCAGTGGCCGCTGTTTCTCTCACTCTGAACTATTGTGTTGCACTTCCACTCCTCACCACTGGAGGCTGCTGTGTTATCCTAGGATTTGAAGGAAAGATGAATGCAGCGCGTTATCAGCAAATACTGGAGGCAAATCTGCCCTCATCAGCCAGGAAGCTGCGCATGGGACGTACTTGGACGTTCCAACATGACAACGATCCAAAACACAAGGCCAAGTCGTCCTGTCATTGGCTACAGCAGAAGAAAGTGAAGGTTCTGGAGTGGCCATCTCAGTCTCCTGACCTCAATATCATTGAGCCCCTCTGGGGAGATCTCAAGTGTGCAGGACATGGAAGACAGCCCAGGAATATACAGGAACTGGAGACCCATCTGAGAAAATAAAGAGCCTCATCCACAACTAGCACAAAAGACTCCAAGGGGGTAATACACGCTATTAGGAAGTGGGGGATGGGAACTACTGAACAGGGGCATTTTGATGTTTTTGGTTGTCATTATGATTTATAAAGAGAAAACACAGAAGTCTGACAATAAATGGCTTCAACCAACCACTAACCATGAGCGGAGAAAAAGATTTCGTGTTATTCATATTCTCTGAAAAAAGGCCAAAAAACCCAAAAATCTGCCGGGGTATGTAAACTTTTTAGCACAACTGTACACTTCCAGTTGCCCTGAGAGGGTCACACAACTTTTTAGGGCAATTTTTTATTCTGATTCTGAAGGAGTCAAATCTTTGGTCCAAATCGATTGAATCTGAAATGTGTCTTGAAGGTTTCACTCATCTCTGCTTCACAGTAAATCTACATGATGGTGCAGTTCTTGGTCTGACCCTTATTCTCCCACCATCGGAGCAGAGGATTACTGATAAGTACTAATGGTGAAATGACGACGCTGATCCAGGTTTCCAAACTCTCCAAGGCACCTACAGTCATGTGAAAAAGAAGACGCCTGAGACAACATGAAGTACAGACGAGACGTGGAGAGAGCTGCAGCACTGGGTGTTGTCATTGAGAAGTCAGTGTAGCAGAGAGGAGGATGCAGGTGTTAGGACTGGAGCCGGCGCCTCTGCAGTAGTGCTGTGAGATGCCGCTCCAGTCCTCACACACTCCGGCACGCTCGCTTTTCTAGGGGTTAACTTTCCAGCACTCACCTGTCTATTTAACCTCCCTTCCGGTGCTCTGCTCTCGCTGGTTATTCATTTCCCCTGGGTGTCAGCTCCTCCTCGTGCTCTGTCCCGTTTGCCTTCCTTACCTCCTGCTCCTCATTCCTGACCTTTGATCCTATCCTGCTGCTTCTGTGTTTATTTCCCCCTCTGGTTGTGACCACGCTTGCCTTCCAGACCATCTCTCCTTGAACTATGATTCTGTACCTCGTGACTTCCTGAAATCGACCCGGCAAGTTTTGACTCTTCTTACGTCTCCTCCTCTGGTACTACGAGATTCTCCTGCTGCCCACACGGACTAATCGACAATTCTACTGCGCTGCTGCCTCCTTCTGGAGAAAACCTGTAAATATACCAGAGCAAAGCCGGGTCCTTCTGCTAGAATATATATATATATACTAGCAGAAGGACCCGGCTTTGCACGGGTATATTTAATTTTTTGTTTGTGTAGTGGCCCCATAAGAATTGGCACTGGTCTATTTTGTATGTCATTTGTGTGTAGTTTAAAGATGTTTCAATTTATAAGAATGCTGACATCCAGTGTAGGTACAGTCTATTTATGTCTGTGTTGTTATGGAAACCTGGTAAATTAAATGTGAACTTATATTGGCTGATACACGTGATATGACTGAATATTTAAGGACCTGCGAACTGCTATTGACTAATACAGGTCTGCTATGGAAATAGCTTGGCTGCTATGGAAACCTGATGTAAAGCTGTGTGTATGTAAAGACTGAAGAACCTGCGTGTTTCCATCGGTCCATAAACATCATGTGATCATGTGCATCTGAGTTTGAATATGAGTGAAAAACCTGAGATCGGTTGTTATGGAAACCTGGAGTAAAGCTGTGTGTATGTCACCTTGTGTAACAGTGTCATCCACAGTGCCCTGTCCCTTTAAAGCTGACCTACAGCAGTGAAGAAAAATGGCTGGGTTGTTATGGAAACCTGGAGTAAAGCTGTGTGTATTTGACCTTGTGAAACAGTGTCATCCACAGTGCCCTGCCCCTTTAAAGCTGACCTACAGCAGTGAAGAAAAATGGCTGGGTTGTAATGGAAACCTAGAGTGAAGTTGTGTGCATGTGGAGACTAAGCGCCTGTGACCTTCTATTGGCTGCTAAGGAACATGTGACATGTGTATGGCAGTTGGAATATGAGTGAAAGACTTGCAGGCTTCTATTGGTTAATACAGGTCAATTTTTTGGGAATACTGTATCTCAGGAACAGTACATTCTAGAGAGCTCAGACCTGTCTAAAACCTTCTTGGACACCTGATGTACCTGTATGCTAAATTTTGGGAAGATCGGTCCAGTCGTTTGGCCGCGCATAAAGAACAGACAGACAGAAACTCATTTTTATATATATAACATATATATATATATATATATATATATCACAGTAGTCCAGCATCATCAGCTAATCTTAGAAAAGAATCTCCATTATTTCAACGTTTTTTTAAGGCGTGTTCACCCAATATACAGTCCAGCCTGCTCTAATCTCGTAAAAAAATGTTTGTAATTTCATGGATTTTTTTTCCGCTCTGGTTATTGACATACACAAAATATTTATTGTCTAAGCAGTTCTCTGTATGCAGAAATGCATATATATGTAAAAAAATATTAAAATATATGTGTATATGTAAAAAAAAGATATAAATAAATATATATCTATAGTGCAGCCTCCGCTAATCTAAAGAAAGAATCTCCGTTATGCATTTTTGTGGCTAATAATTAAGCTCTGTCTATGTGCATTAAAAATGACTGGAAAAAACAGGCAGGCAACAGATAAAAGGGGGAGGAGGAGACACTCATGCAAATAGTAACAATAAGAATGTGGGTGGAAAGAGCAACACTGGTTCTGGTTTTGGTGGTACTGCCTGTAGCCACAGGATTATTTAGCTCGCTCATCTCAGTCTCAGGAGGATATTATATCCGAGAGTGATGTGATCTTGGGTCAGGCTTCTGTGTGTACTTTCTCCTCCTACATAGCATGTAATTTACCGCAGGCCCTTTCTAGACTGTTAAATGTGTCTCCACATTTTTCACTGACATTTCTCTGGTAGTGATGTGGCACCTACTTAGCAATTTATTTCTCCTAGTCAGAGCAGTCTTCCTCCTCTTTTTGATGAGCTGGATGAGAACAGTCAGCATTCTGTGCAGGCAGAGGAAGACATGATGACTGCTGGTGGAGGTAGTAGTGGCAAGGGGTGTGGTACTACTACTACTGGTAGTTGTTCTGGTAGGGGAGTTAAAGGGATATCTGGTGGTGGAGACGATGATGATGGTGACATTGCGGATGATGATTCCCTTGTGGATAGGACCTGGCAAGCTGACATCAAATAAAGAGGATGGTGGAAGTTATGATAGTAATGATTATACCCATTGCGCAGGTCTAACATCCAAAATGCCTGCTCAGGGCAGACTTAGGGGAATCTCTCAGGGTGGGGGTGGTAGCACTGGTGGTGGTAGTGGCAAACATGTTCCCAAGGCTGCAACTACACACGGTCAGCGACAATGGCTCCAATATTGTTACTGCACTGCAGTTAGGACGAATAACACATTGTCCCTATATGATGCATGTCCTTAATCTGGTGGATCACCACTTTATTAATCTGTATAGTGTCTTTAAAGAGGTGTCCTTATAAAAACTTCTGCCCATTTCAGTCGTTCTTATGTCGCAAATAACACTCTGCTCAATTTGCAGTGACAAAACAATCTGTCATTGCACTTCCTTATCTCCAATGGTGGAACTCCACCTTAAACATGCTGGAGCGTCTGTATGAGTAGCAGAAGGTGGTGAACGTATATTGCATGTAGCAGACCACAGGGACAATGTGTTTCTTTGAGATACGTCATTGGAGGCTCATGAGTGAAGTGTGCCTTCAAGCCCTTTGTAGAATCCACCAAACTTGTCAGCAGGGATGACTGCAGCATCAGCGATGTGATCCCACTATTGTATATCTCACAGGAAACCCTTATACTTATGCAACTAGAGATGGAAGAGGAGGAACAGTTTCCACCTCTTAGTCAATGTCATCGACCTGGATTGATGGAGGAAGATGAGGATCTGGGTCAGGATCATTATAGTGGAGCAAGTGGGACTCCTAGAATGGAAGAGTAAGAGGAGGAGGAGGAAGACTCTACCTTGGGTGCTGAGGGGGCGCTTCATATGTCACAGACACAGCCAGGGAGGAAGCCAACCCTTATCTGTTTCAAGAAGATGATGATTAGAGATGAGCGAATTTTTCAAAAATTCGATTCGACCGATTCTCCGAAGTTTCCAAAACAATTCGATTCGATCTGAATTAATATGCGGTGAATCGCGTTAACCCCTTCCCGACATCTCCGTAATCGTAAGGCACTGCTGGTAAGGACTTCCTGCAAACCATGGCGGAAGCATGGTGCACACACAGAAACTGTGTGCGCACCCTGCTTGCGGGTGTCAGCCGTAAGTAACGGCTGACACTGCCCTCTAACACCCACGGTCGGAGATGAGCTCCAATCGCAGCTGTTAACCCCTAAGATGCCGCGGTCAAACATGACCGCGGCATCTCAGGGGTTTTATTATATATTGGGGTCCCGATCGACCCCCCCCCCCCCCCCCGCAACGTTTTCGGGGGATGCCGCTGCTCCTAATCGGCAGCCCGGGGTCTGACCAGTGACCCCGGTTCTGCCCCATCGCTGTCCCTCCACATACCTGGTTGATCCTGCTTTGAACGGAGACTGTCAGCCTATGTGTCTGCACGGGCTGACAGCTTACTATACACTGCAATACAAAGTCAATGTTTTGGGGCGGCCATCACAAAGTCCTGATCTCAATCCTATAGAAAAGGCAGGTGCGAGCAAGGCGGCCTCCAAACATGGCTCAGTGACACCAGGTCTGTCAGGAGAAATGGGCCCAAATTCCTACCAACTATTGTGAGAAGCTTCTGGAAGGAGATCCAAGACGTGTGACCCAAGTCATACAGTGTAAGGGCGATGGGACCAAATACTAAGGAAATAGATGGAAAAGAAAGTCATAAAAATGCCTTAAAAATTCTCTCTCATTATTTAGGCAAATATAAATAATTTTGGTAATCCTAATTGTCCTAAAACGGGAAAGGTTTATTCTGATTTCATGTCAGAAAGTGAGAAAAACAGAAAAATATCTGTCTACATATACTGTATAGTGTATGGGAACTTCTGGTTTCAACTGTATCAGCAAATCCTGCCATAAAAGTCCGTGTTACAGTAACCATGGACTGTATATCACATGACCCTGGACTGTATATCACATGACCATGGACTGTATATCACATGACCATGGACTGTATATGACATGACTATGGGCTGTGTATCACATGACCATGGACTGTATATCACATGACCCTGGACTGTATATCACATGACTATGGGCTGTGTATCACATGACCATGGACTGTATATCACATGACTATGGACTGTATATCACATGACCCTGGACTGTATATCACATGACCATGGACTGTATATGACATGACTATGGGCTGTGTATCACATGACCATGGACTGTATATCACATGACCCTGGACTGTATATCACATGACTATGGGCTGTGTATCACATGACCATGGACTGTATATCACATGACTATGGACTGTATATCACATGACCCTGGACTGTATATGACATGACCATGGACTGTATATGACATGACTATGGGCTGTGTATCACATGACCATGGACTGTATATCACATGACCATGGACTGTATATCACATGACTATGGACTGTATATCACATGACCCTGGACTGTATATGACATGACCATGGACTGTATATGACATGACCATGGACTGTATATGACATGACTATGGACTGTATATGACATGACCATGGGCTGTGTATCACATGACCATGGACTGTATATCACATGACTATGGGCTGTGTATCACATGACCATGGACTGTATATGACATGACTATGGGCTGTGTATCACATGACCATGGACTGTATATCACATGACCATGGACTGTATATCACATGACCATGGACTGTATATCACATGACCATGGACTGTATATCACATGACTATGGACTGTATATCACATAATTATGGGCAGTATATCACATGACCAAGGACTGTATATCACAATATTATGGGCTGTATATCACATTATTATGGACTGTATATCACATGACTATGGACTGTATATCACATGACCATGGACCGTATATCACATGACTATGGACTGTATATCACATGACCATGGACCATATATCACATTATTATGGACTGTATATCACATGACCATGGATTGTATATCACATGACCATGGACTGTATATCACATGACTATGGACTGTATATCACATAATTATGGGCAGTATATCACATGACCAAGGACTGTATATCACTTTATTATGGACTGTATATCACATTATTATGGGCTGTATATCACATGACCATAGACCATATATCACATGACTATGGGCTGTGTATCACATGACCCTGGACTGTACATCACATGACCCTGGACTGTACATCACATGACCCTGGACTGTACATCACATGACCCTGGACTGTACATCACATGACCCTGGACTGTACATCACATGACCCTGGACTGTACATCACATGACGCTGGACTGTATATCACATGACCATGGACTGTATATGACATGACTATGGGCTATGTATCACATGACCATGGACTGTATATCACATGACCATGGACTGTATATCACATGACCCTGGACTGTATATCACATGACCATGGACTGTATATCACATGACTATGGGCTGTGTATCACATGACCATGGACTGTATATCACATGACTATGGGCTGTGTATCACATGACCATGGACTGTATATCACATGACCATGGACTGTATATCACATGACCCTGGACTGTACATCACATGACCCTGGACTGTATATCACATGACCATGGACTGATTTTTATCCGCTTTATCCGTCAGCAGAGATCTAGATAAGGAATTGATACAGAAAATAGATTGGAGAATTGTACAGTATTTTATTATACAAACAATAAGATTTGTCTCTCAATATTGGTCTGAGAACGGACAATCCCTTTAATATATCTTCCTAAATTTTTTTATATAGTCCATATGGCCCCCCAATCCATATACCCTCCCCACGTCACCCCCTACTGCCCCATAATATAACGTGATGGAACATGCCGTAGTCTCTTCCCTAAGGATTGTGTATTAGTCTGGGGTCACCAGTAGGGGCAGTATGGGCCCATACACTGATCTTGGGGCAGGTTTACAGATCTGTGTACATGAGCCCTGTTCAGACAGCGAGACCAGGCTCAGGTGTTCAGCTCTAGGTCAGAGGTGGAGAAGCCATATTACTCTCTATCTGATGATGTCATCAGACTCCTAAATGGATAAATGGAGGTGAAGCAAATCCATACAGCGAGAAGACAGAGAGGACTCCATACTGTATCCAAGGATATGTCAGTAAATCAGAGCGGCCGCAGTCCAGCCATTATAGTGCAGGGCGGCCATATTGGTTGTCACCTTTGGATTGTCTGTATAAACAGCTTTGTTATTGAACAGTCAACAAATTCTAAAGTGAAAACCAAAATGGCCGCAGAGACCGTAAATATAACATAATGACCAAACTGGTCTCTGACGTCAGATTTACTGACCCTTGGACACAGTGGTCCATGGTGAGACAATGCAGGGAGAAGAGCGTCAGGGCTGAGGCGAGGAGGCAGCTGCGGTGCCGCATGAGGCGTCGTCTTCTTCTTTCCTTGGCCGGTCCTCGTCTTCATGATTTGTCCGGGATACAGATCCAGTCCCGCACCATAGATATCAGCAGAGCGTTGTACAGGAGAAACAGCAGGATCTTACAGAAAAACTGGAAAGTCAGATGAGGGGCCTCGCCTGGAAGACAACACAGAGGTGAGACCCCGGGATAGTGGCAGGACGGCTCCAAATAACTAGGCCTGCTCTCAGCTGAAGGGTTGTTACAATGGTATCCAGTCTTGGCAGAGCTCTGTGAGATATTGTGAACATTACAGAGGAGCAAATCAGTTCAGACTGAGACAGATTCATCCTCAAATTTCTAAAACTTCCAGGCCCGACCTGAACCTGAAACCTTTGGTGTTTGTCACCCATGAATCCCTATTACACCCTGGAGTATAATAACCGGAGGCCCGGGGAGGGCACAAACATAACGGACCGTCACACTCCACTTGCCTCATCTCTCCTGGGCTCCCACGGGAACCTTCTCGGTCCTCTTCAAGCCGTTTCCAGCCTCTTAGGTGACGTCATGGCTCACTAGGCCTTTCATCACCTGGGACCTCCACAGTCCGAACAGGGCGTGTGACATCAGCCTGGAGGTCAGAAGAGGCCAGGAGACCACCAAAGAGGGTCCCGAGGGAGCCCAGGAGAGGTGACAGAAGGTGAATATCAGTATTTATTAGGTTCCTGGGCCTCTGCTTATTATACCTGGGAAAATTCGGTGAAATGAATCTCACGAGGTCCTCCCATCTCTAGTACACAGATTTCTCTAGTAGTTTGTTACAATGTGTCAGTCTGGGTCTAAGCTGTTTAGCTCACAGAGCATTGTACACACTGGATACCATTGGGATTGACCCTAGCTATGTATAAGGTTACAGTCACTGAATGTAACCAAGGGTGCACTCATTCACTGACAGCAAGCAGAGATGTAAAGTCTATTAGAAAGTTGTAGAACTTCTCATTTATACGGAGATTAAATGGTCAGAAATTTTCAACAAACTTTATAAAAATGAGCAGTGCAAATCAAGACAGAATTTTGTAATTTATCTTATCAGTGAAAAATGCCTCTTTCTCCTCCTGTCAGACTCATTTCTGCTCCCCCTCCAAAGCTGACTTTTATTCTGAAATCTCTGCTGACTGCTACATAGAAGTCTACAGAGAGTGGGAATGGGAAGTGAGCAGGAGCAGAGAGACAGAAGAAGAGTCTAGAGTGTCTATCTCACCCCAAGTGCTACATTCACACCAATAATGTTCTGTACTTCTCTGCTATGGAGCAGATTCTCCTCTACGTACTGTGTGCAGTGTATGGGAGACCTCATAACAGCTGGTCTCTACCCACCAGCTCAGGGAGAACTGAGAATTAGAGGGGAAAACTGGTGCTTGTCACATACATGTACATGTCTGCTGATGTAATTGTGTCCACTGCTTTCTCCTCTGGTATTGTCTGTATGTAGTTTAATGTGTACGAGTTAGTGCCGTAATATTACCTTTCGTCTCTGGGTGTCACAGAAACAGAGAGGTGATCTCAGGAGCTGCTAGCAGGGAGTGTGGCTGAAGCCGCCTGTAGTCTCCGGGGAACCTGTATAACCTTGTCTTTAGGGTGTAGTTCCCGGTGAGTAGATGTAAGCCAGAGGCTGCTGGGAGTGTTTGGGCAGCAGAAGGACTGAGTATGGATGGTCCACATAACTGCCTAGAAGACTGTCCTATGTAACAGCTAGGTCTGAACTAGAAGCTAAAGTGACTTGTTAATTTCAAGAGAGGCATCATGCTGGAAGCTGTAGGGGTCAGGTCAGGTGCAGTAAAGAGGTCAGGTCACAATCCATAAAGGGGGTCTAGTAAAGGCTCAGTTCAAGTGCAGTGCAGTGAAGGGGTTAGCTCAGGAGATGAGAAGAGGTCAGTTCAGGAGCAGTAAAGGGATTCGTTTAGAAGCAGTGAAGGGGTCAGTTCAGGTGCAGTGAAGGGGTCAGGTCAGGTGCAGTAAAGGGGTCAGTTCAGGTGCAGTGAAGGGGTCAGGTCAGGTGCAGTGAAGGGGTCAGGTCAGGTGCAGTGAAGGGGTCAGGTCAGGTGCAGTGAAGGGGTCAGTTCAGGTGCAGTAAAGGGGTCAGTTCAGGTGCAGTGAAGGGGTCAGGTCAGGTGCAGTGAAGGGGTTAGGAGCAGTGAAGGGGTCAGTTCAGGAGCAGTGAAGGGGTCAGTTCAGGTGCAGTAAAGGGGTCAGTTCAGGTGCAGTAAAGGGGTCAGGTCAGGTGCAGTGAAGGGGTCAGGTCAGGTGCAGTGAAGGGGTCAGGTCAGGTGCAGTGAAGGGGTCAGGTCAGGTGCAGTGAAGGGGTCAGTTCAGGTGCAGTGAAGGGGTCAGTATAGGTGCAGTAAATGGGTCAGGTCAGGTGCAGTGAAGGGGTCAGGTCAGGTGCAGTGAAGGGGTCAGGTCAGGTGCAGTGAAGGGGTCAGTTCAGGTGCAGTGAAGGGGTCAGTTCAGGTGCAGTAAAGGGGTCAGTTCAGGTGCAGTGAAGGGGTCAGGTCAGGTGCAGTGAAGGGGTCAGGTCAGGTGCAGTGAAGGGGTCAGGAGCAGTGAAGGGGTCAGTTCAGGAGCAGTGAAGGGGTCAGTTCAGGAGCAGTGAAGGGGTCAGGTCAGGTGCAGTAAAGGGGTCAGTTCAGGTGCAGTGAAGGGGTCAGGTCAGGTGCAGTGAAGGGGTCAGGTCAGGTGCAGTGAAGGGGTCAGGTCAGGTGCAGTGAAGGGGTCAGTTCAGGTGCAGTGAAGGAGTCAGTTCAGGTGCAGTAAAGGGGTCAGTTCAGGTGCAGTAAAGGGGTCAGGTCAGGTGCAGTGAAGGGGTCAGGTCAGGTGCAGTGAAGGGGTCAGGAGCAGTGAAGGGGTCAGTTCAGGAGCAGTGAAGGGGTCAGTTCAGGTGCAGTAAAGGGGTCAGTTCAGGTGCAGTGAAGGGGTCAGTTCAGGTGCAGTAAAGGGGTCAGGTGCAGTGAAGGGGTCAGTTCAGGGGCAGTGAAGGGGTCAGTTCAGGGGCAGTGAAGGGGTCAGTTCAGGTGCAGTGAAGGGGTCAGGTCAGGTGCAGTAAAGGGGTCAGGTCAGGAGCAGTGGCGGCTTCCTATTGTATGTTATAATTCATCAGTGATCTGTAGGGGAATTTCTTCTTCGCACTGTTGTGAGGATTACGAGCCCCAGTCTCCTGCTATATGAACACTCTGTGTGACGATTTATCTACCCTGTAGAAGACTCTTGGTCTAATAACATAACGGCTGCTCTAGTGGTCGGAGTTCCTCTGTGACCAGTGGTGAGATGACATGACCACTACATCATAGCCTTTGACTTCACCGCTCACCTGGACATGACACTGTGGTCACAGGACTTTGCACGGCACTGATCGTGTTCCTGGTGGAGCAGGTCACGTTCACGGCGGTGGCGGTATGTCCGGTCATTAGATTCTCTGAGACTTTCCATGAGGATGTGGATTGTACAGGATTCCCATCTACAGACCAGGAGAAGGAAGGTTCGGAACCATTTTCTGTCTTACAGGAGATCTCCACTGATCCATCCGGGTGGCAGAACACATCCAGACGAGGCTCAGAGAGAGGCACTAAGGGAAGAGAGGAGAAGACAGGCCCGGAGGTAACACTTATATCACTTGTGTGTGATCGCCCTCCCCCACACTGAGTTATTTGGCTTCTCTCCTCACATTGATCTGCCATTGAATGTGGGCACCATTGGTGGTTATATCATGATTGTGGGCTTAGGTAATTCCATTCATAAAGCCCTCTGTTCTGCCCGATTCTTCCATATCCCAGAGACACCACAGCAGGTATGTAGTATTAGGGCACTGCTTTCTATCAACCCCCAGTGGGGTCCTCTACAGGAATGGGTCGGGCTCTACTACCTTCTCATGTGCTCATACTTACTAAGCTTTCAGGGAGGTTGAAGCCTCGCTCCTCGCCATTTTGAGGTGGGATTTTGTAAGCCTCACCCTTCTTGGCCAATTTGCTAAGATAGTTTCCGATATACTCTGGACAGTGCTAGGAAATTCAGGAGAGTTGTCAACCATGTGTGCTTACTTGTGCCTGTACAGAATACTGCATTCAGGCTTAGTCTGTGACTACCCTCTTAGGGTACCTGCCTGTCACACACAAGGTCCTGGATTTGAGGGACAAACCTAATGAATGATTGACTAGAGTAAATCTTTAGATAGATGGAGGATCCCCCAACAAGGTCTTCACTGCTCACTACACTGACGCTGACATCACATATCACAGTGGTCTGGATGCCGCCGGGTGAGGGGGCTGGAAAACTGGGCGACTCCTGGTAAAAGCAGACATGCCGGCGGGAAAATATAAATCACGGGAGAAAAATAAAGTAAAAAACAATTGGTTTCTACATTTCTATAAGTCTCTCAGAAACCACCAGTGCAGCATTATTGTACATGATGGTGGACGCCGCCTATATATAGGGCACTAGCGCCTGACACCAGGGCTCACCAAATGACACCCCCTGAGGGTAGGAGCGGGGACCCCACCAAAGGACACCCCCTGAGGGTAGGAGCGGGGACCCCACCAAATGACACCCCCTAAGGGTAGAGAGGAGACCCCACCAAATGACACCCCCGGAGGGTAGGAGCGGGGACCCCAACAAATGACACCCCCTAAGGGTAGGAGCGGAGACCCCACCAAATGACACCCCCCGGAGGGTAGGAGCGGGGACCCCACCAAAGGACACCCCCTGAGGGTAGGAGCGGGGACCCCACCAAATGACACCCCCTAAGGGTAGAGAGGAGACCCCACCAAATGACACCCCCGGAGGGTAGGAGCGGGGATCCCACCAAATGACACCCCCTGAGGGTAGGAGCAGAGACCCCACCAAATGACACCCCCGGAGGGTAGGAGCGGGGACCCCACCAAATGACACCCCCTGAGGGTAGGAGCGGAGACCCCACCAAATGACACCCCCGGAGGGTAGGAGCGGGGACCCCACCAAAGGACACCCCCTGAGGGTAGGAGCGGGGACCCCACCAAATGACACCCCCTAAGGGTAGAGAGGAGACCCCACCAAATGACACCCCCGGAGGGTAGGAGCGGGGATCCCACCAAATGACACCCCCTGAGGGTAGGAGCAGAGACCCCACCAAATGACACCCCCGGAGGGTAGGAGCGGGGACCCCACCAAATGACACCCCCTGAGGGTAGGAGCGGAGACCCCACCAAATGACACCCCCGGAGGGTAGGAGCGGGGACCCCACCAAATGACACCCCCTAAGGGTAGAGAGGAGACCCCACCAAATGACACCCCCTGAGGGTAGGAGCAGAGACCCCACCAAATGACACCCCCTGAGGGTAGGAGCGGCGATCCCACCAAATGACACCCCCGAAGGGTAGGAGCGGGGACCCCACCAAATGACACCCCTGAGGGTAGGAGCGGGAACCCCACCAAATCACACCCCCTGAGGGTAGGAGCGGAGACCCCACCAAATGACACCCCCGGAGGGTAGGAGCGGGGACCCCACCAAATGACACCCCCTGAGGGTAGGAGCGGGAACCCCACCAAATGACACCCCCTGAGGGTAGGAGCGGAGACCCCACCAAAGGACACCCCCTGAGGGTAGGAGCGGAGACCCCACCAAAGGACACCCCCTGAGGGTAGGAGCGGAGACCCCACCAAAGGACACCCCCTGAGGGTAGGAGCGGGGACCCCACCAAATGACACCCCCTAAGGGTAGAGAGGAGACCCCACCAAATGAAACCCCCTGAGGGTAGGAGCAGAGACCCCACCAAATGACACCCCCTGAGGGTAGGAGCGGCGATCCCACCAAATGACACCCCCGGAGGGTAGGAGCGGGGACCCCAACAAATGACACCCCCTGAGGGTAGGAGCGGGAACCCCACCAAATGACACCCCCTGAGGGTAGGAGCGGGAACCCCACCAAATGACACCCCCTGAGGGTAGGAGTGGGGACTCCACCAAATGACACCCCCTGAGGGTAGGAGCGGGGACCCCACCAAATGACACCCCCTGAGGGTAGGAGCGGGGACCCCACCAAATGACACCCCCTGAGGGTAGAAGCGGCGATCCCACCAAATGACACGCCCTGAGGGTAGGAGCGGAGACCCCACCAAATGACACCCCTTGAGCACTATATCAGATTAACAAGACGTCACTTGGGTCTAATATTATAAATTAGATAATATAAAACATTTTCCATTTGGGATTTTCCACTATCAGGAATAACCCAAACAATCTGTATCCTGACAATGAGCGGTACTTGAGAAGGAATTCATCATGGCGGCCAAAATCATAACAGTAAAATAACATATGGACCCCAGGATAAAACCATATATATGCAGGGAACAGCCTTACAGAATAAGGACAGAACTCTTAAAGGGGTTTCTCCGAAAGATAGGGGATAACTGTCAGATCAGTGGGGGTTATCTCCAGCACTCCCATGAAAATGAATGAAGCAGTGGGCGAGCTGTCCAACCACCAACCATTCAGAAGGGGGATGAAAGTCCCCAGTTCTCCCCACTGATCTGCATATTACCCCTTATTCTATGGGTAGGGAATAACTTGCTTCTTGTTGACCCCCGAGAACAAATCATAGGCCTCAGCAATGACTTAGGACTAGCCTAGGAATAGAGGTGAGAGACAGGACACCACGTGGCACCATCAGGATACATAGGATCATCCTGGGATAAAGGGGAGACATGCACCACGTGGCACCATCAGGTTACATAGGATCATCCTGGGATAGAGGGGAGACATGACACCACGTGGCACCAACAGGTTACATGGGATCATCCTGGGAGTAGAGGGGAGACATGACACCACGTGGCACCATCAGGTTACATAGGATCGTCCTGGGATAGAGGGGAGACATGACACCACGTGGCACCAACAGGTTACATGGGATCATCCTGGGAGTAGAGGGGAGACATGACACCACGTGGCACCAACAGGTTACATGGGATCATCCTGGGAGTAGAGGGGAGACATGACACCACGTGGCACCAATAGGTTACATGGGATCATCCTGGGAGTAGAGGGGAGACATGACACCACGTGGCACCATCAGGTTACATAGGGTCATCCTGGGAGTAGAGGGGAGACATGACACCACGTGGCACCAACAGGTTACATGGGATCATCCTGGGAGTAGAGGGGAGACATGACACCACGTGGCACCATCAGGTTACATAGGGTCATCCTGGGATAGAGGGGAGACATGACACCACGTGGCACCATCAGGTTACATAGGGTCATCCTGGGATAGAGGGGAGACATGACACCACGTGGCACCATCAGGTTACATAGGGTCATCCTGTGATACAGGGGAGACATGACACCACGTGGCACCATTAGCTCATGTAGGATCATCTTGGGATAGAGGGGAGACATGACACCACGTGGCACCATTAGCTCACGTAGGATCATCTTGGGATAGAGGGGAGACATGACACCACATGGCACCATTAGCTCACGTAGGATCATCCTGGGATAGAGGGGAGACATGACACCACGTGGCACCATTAGCTCACGTAGGATCATCCTGGGATAGAGGGGAGACATGACACCACGTGGCACCATTAGCTCATGTAGGATCATCCTGGGAGATTTTCTCAGTTAACTCTCATGTAAGATCTACTAGCCATGGCATATGTTGAGTATCTAGAGCAGGGGCGGCGACCCCTGGCAGATGTGGCATATTTTGCTTTTGTCCAGGACCTGCAAGTGTTAAATGAAGACGAAGCGTCCTTTTGGTGCTCTGCTACAGCACTGGTATAGGACACTCCCCCTTCTCTTGCTGACCTCTCTGCCCACCAATGAGAGGGGTGAGGAAAGTCCAGGAGGCGGAGCTTATCACAGTACAGCACAAGGACCCTGCCTGCTACAGGGCTGTGTACTGCCGGGCGCATCCTGCAAACAGGGCCATGCTGGGGTTACTATTCCTATTAATGTCAGACATTTGGGGTTATTCATTTAGTTTTAGTAACTCCATGTACCCCATATTAATAGCAATTAACCCCATCATGTCCCTCACATTAACCCCATGTGCCTCCTCACATAATAGTTACTAATACGTGAGACATATGGAGGTAATAATAAAGGACCTCAGTGATGAATATATTTATTACCTCCAGATATCAGTAACCCTTATATATATGTAGCCCTATTTGGGGGGGGGGTATGAGTATTATCCCTCCCACAACAGACTCTGGCGCTGACCTGTGTGTATAATGGGACCTGAAGCCTTCGCTGAAGGGAAGAGTGGGAACATATATGAAATATATCAGTGCCTCCACCCAGGATAGAGCCTCTGTATTACAGGGAGGATCTCTTCCTGGGACTTACCCATGAAGTACAGTTAGTAGCCTTAACAAGGATCACTGTACTAATCTCACAGTCTGAAGAATACATACAGATACCACATAAGGTTATAACAGTAGCTTTATAAGAATCAACAGGGTAATAATACATACATACAATATACTCAGAACACAGCAATACTACAACAACCAGCAAGTCCTCAACCGTCTTAGGTTATATACCCGGGTATATATATAGATATATAGCAAGAGTCCAGTGCACAATACCTCCAGGCAACAGAAGAGATGCAGGGGCCCCTGTGGATGACTGTGGATCCTCGGATTCTTCCAGGAGATGACAGACAGCCGATCAGGAGATGATGATGATGATGGTGAGATTCTTCACAGGCAGCAAACAGGGCGACGGTGACGGCAGTAGATGCAGGCCTGACTACCCTAACACTGAGTCCTTAACCTGCCAGCTAAACTACTAGTGCCACCGGGCCTCTAACTAGCTAGTTGGCCTTCGGAAGCCTAACCTATCACTGCCCTGAACTATATATATATTGATCCCTAACTACGGTTACTAGCTAGGTCCTGTGAGTATATAGGGGGTAACACATACCTAACTATATACTGTGAAGTAAAGAGGAACAAGTGGCTCTTAGACTCCCCCAGACATAACATGTCTGTCTCAGCAGCTCTGCTCACATCTCTCCCCCCAGCAGCTCTGCCTCACATGTGTCTGACTCACTGTATTTACAAAACAAAACTTGCACTGAATGCCTGGGGTCTCTGAAGCCAAACTGCAGGGGCAAAGAAGCCAGATACATTATATACTAGTAGAAATGGCAGTTCCCTACACAGCACAGTCACCTGTCTGGCATTTCCTAAAGAAGGAACAATGCCAAGATCATAAACCTTGATGTTGTTTGCTGGGACAATATTCCTCATATGTTTATTTTAGTTCCAGTTTTACAAATGGTCGAGAGACAAATCTAACTATATAATCTACAGACACCATATATATATATATATATATATATATATATATATATATATATATACTGTATATATATATACACACGTGGACAAAATTGTTGGTCCCTGTGAAGAATATCGCCTTGCCAAGCCCCTTGGCCTACCTGCGATCACCCTTCTTAACCTTCCACTCACAACCCATGAGCGGACAGAGTTCGTAGGATAGAATGAAATGAGCTTTATAAATTTTTATATATTTAATAACCCAAGTGGGTCGGTACTAATTAATAGCATATACAGAAATATACAATATTAATATGATCAAGCATAAATATACGAGCAAAAGTGCAATGATACAGCACACAAAATAAAAAGGGAAATAAAAGATAGAGAAAATACCGGCATAGGCTCGTAGTCCGTTTCTCTAGGCCACAGCAGGGTTTCGGGCCTAGGGCGCAAGCTTAAGCAAGTTGCATAAAACAATTCTTCTACATGTTGTCCAGAACAAAGGGAAAGGCTTCAGGCCTCACTGCTAGGCCCTCAATGCATTCCTCAGTAGGGAAAGCTCTCTCATCTTCTCCCAGATCAGAGCTCCTTCCTGCCTCTTTGCTGAATGACCCCAGAATCCAGGTCTCCCCACAGCATATGGCTAGTGCCCCACCCACACCTTCCACCCAGGAAGCCCCCCTTCTCCCTCCTTTGCAGAACCCTCGGAGAGATGGGTACCTTCCTAGGTGCTGGGAGGGATGGGTGACGTTAAGGTCACTGGCCTGCTATCCCCCATCGCCATCTGGCCAGGGATAATAAAAGTGCCTGGCTATAGCAAGCCATGTCCCATGATACACACATAAAACCAGTGAAGCGTATCGTCCAGCAATGTAAACCCAACTTAAACACAACATTCCAACAAGTAGGGGGAGGACGGACATGAGCAAGTAAAAATACATTTCTAATAAAGATGTACAACTGAGGGTCGGTTCATCACAGTCCCCTCCCTAGTTTAGTGAAAGAAAACCCCACAATGGTCACAGAAATAACTGGAATCTGACAAAAGTAATAATATATAAAAATTCTATGAAAATGAACAAATGAAAGTCAGACATTGCTTTCCAACCAGGCTTCAGCATGAAACAGGCCTGGACAGAAATGAGGGTTCCCCTGAAAATAATGTGACCAAAGGGACATCAAGGTGTGACCACTATTAGCATCCCCGGTGTCTACAATCCTGTAATCAGTCCGTGGCCTGTATATAGGGCTACAGATACTCGCTGTGCTGTTTGGTGACATGGTGAGTACCAACATGGACCAGAGGAAGCGAAGGAAAGACTTGTCTCAGGAGCTTAGAAAGAGAATTATAGACAAGCATGGTAAAGGTTATAAGACCATCTCCAAGCAGCTCGATGTTCCTGTGACTACAGTTTCACATATTATTCACAAATGTAAGATCCATGGGCCTGTAGCCAACCTGGACGAGGCCGCAGGAGGAAAACTGATGACAAATCAAAGAGAAGGATAATACGAATGGTAACAAAAGAGCCCAGAAAAACCTCTAAAGAGATAAAGGTGAACTTCAAGCTCAAGGAACATCAGTGTCAGATCGCACCATCCGTCATTGTCTGAGCCAAGTGGACTTCATGGGAGACGACCAAGGAGGACGCCATTGCTGAAAACAAATCCTAAAAAAGCCAGACTGGAATTTGCCAAACTCCATGTTGACAAGCCACAAAGCTTCTGGGAGAATGTCCTATGGACAGATGAGACAAAAATCAAAATTTTTGGCAAGGCACATCAGCTCTGTGTTCACAGACGGAAAAATGAAGCCTATCTAGAAAAGAACCCTGTCCCTACTGTGACACATGGAGGAGGCTCTGTTATGTTCTGGGGCTGCTTTGCTGCATCTGGCACAGGGTGTCTTGAATCTGTGCAGGGTACAATGAAATCTCAAGACTATCAAGGGATTCTAGAGAGAAATGTGCTGCCCAGTGTCAGAAAGCTTGGTCTCAGTCACAGGTCATGGGTCTTGCAACAGGATAATGACCCAAAACACAGCTAAAAAACCCCAAGAATGGCTAAGAGGAAAACATTGGACTATTCTGAAGTGGCCTTCTATGAGCCCTGACCTAAATCCTATTGGAAGGAGCTGAAACATGCCGTCTGGAAAAGGCACCCTTCACACCCGAGACAACTGGAGCAGTTTGCTCATGAGGAGCGGCCAAAATCCCTGCTGAGAGGTGCAGAAGTCTCATTGCCAGTTACAGGAATCGTCTGATTGCAGGGATTGCCTCAAAAGGTTGTGCAACTAAATATTAAGGGAACCCTCATTTCTGTCCAGGCCTGTTTCATGCTGAAGCCTGGTTGGAAAGCAATGTCTGACTCAGTGCTGGGGTATATTACACATATAGTGAACTGTCAGCTCTTGTGAAATATGACAACTTTGACAAGCATCAGATTGTGATAGATAAAGACAAGTGTCAGACTCTCTAGAACGGCCAGTCTTGTGGGGTGTTCCGGGTGTGCCAAGGTTTGTATCTACCAAAAGTGGTCCTAAAAACACAACCAGTAAACTGGTGACAAGATGAAGTCTCATACATGTGTGCTGGGAGTGAAGACTCACCTGTCTGGTCGGAATCCACAAAAAAGTACATAAATTGGTAAAAATTGCTGCCGGCATTGATGAAAAATGGTGTCAGTACCGACAGGGCGTCACAACTGCAGCTAAAGACCAGTCCAAGGGCTCACTCTGACCCATGTCCACCACTGCAAATGACTACAACAGACATGGGGAGCATCAGAACAGGACCACAGTGCAATGGGAGAAAGTGGTCAATCTGATGGATTGGGATGTGGGTCACTCCTAGATCGCCCTCTATGGGCCTGATGTCTCTTCACATCTCCGCATCACTACACACAATACCCTGACGTTAGATTTCAGGTGACTCCCTAACTCAATGACAAAGTAGTGACAGATGTACCGAGAGCATTCAGTGATGGTGACGAATGGATCCAAGACAAACATGGAGCGCGTGGATCTGCTTTTAAAAGAAACCCATGAGCAGGTTTGGGCACTCATAACCATCATCATGTTCTTGTACATCAGTGATTCAGTGTCCCAGATCTGCCTCTGCCATGTCTGTCTGCCCTGGGGGTATTTAGAGAAACATGTCAATACTAAGAAGAAGCTCCAGGCACCTACACATTATATAGTTACATGGTCAGTATGGATGAGCAAAGACAGATGTCCATCATGTTCAACCAGGGGATGGGAAACATCAGGACTGTCTATACATTTCCATAACCATCAATACTATTTTGCTCTAAAAAGGCATCTAATCCTTTTCAAACTGTTGTTTGATGCTGCTATGACCAGCTGCAGGGGTAGGCTATTCCACAGATTCACAGTCCTTACAGTATATGACCAGCTCCTGGAGTAGACTATTCCACAGATCCATAGTCCTTACAGCATAGAACCAGCTCCTGGAGTAGACTATTCCACAGATCCATAGTCCTTACAGCATAGAACCAGCTCCTGGGGTAGGCTATTCCACAGATCCATAGTCCTTACAGCATAGAACCAGCTCCTGGGGTAGGCTATTCCACAGTTTCATAGTCCTTATAGTATACATCCAGATCATGGGGTAGGTTATTCCACAGATTCACAGTCCTTACAGTATAGAACCAGCTCCTGGAGTAGGTTATTCCACAGATTCACAGTCCTTACAGCATAGAACCAACTCCTGGGGTAGGTTATTCCACAGTTTCATAGTCCTTATAGTATACATCCAGATCATGGGGTAGGTTATTCCACAGATTCTGTCCTCACAGTATAAAACCTGCTCCAGGGGTAGACTATGCCACATTTTCACAGTCCTTACAGTATAGAACCAGCTCCTGGGGTAGGCTATTCCACAGATTCACAGTCCTTACAGTATAGAACCAGCTCCTGGGGTAGGCTATTCCACAGATTCACAGTCCTTACAGTATAGAACCAGCTCCTGGGGTAGGTTATGCCACAGATTCACAGTCCTTACAGTATAGAACCAACTCCTGGGGTAGGCTATTCCACAGATTCACAGTCCTTACAGTATATGACCAGCTCCTGGAGTAGACTATTCCACAGATTCACAGTCCTTACAGCATAGAACCAGCTCCTGGGGTAGGCTATTCCACAGTTTCATAGTCCTTATAGTATACATCCAGATCATGGGGTAGGTTATTCCACAGATTCACAGTCCTTACAGTATAGAACCAGCTCCTGGAGTAGGTTATTCCACAGATTCACAGTCCTTACAGCATAGATCCAACTCCTGGGGTAGGTTATTCCACAGTTTCATAGTCCTTATAGTATACATCCAGATCATGGGGTAGGTTATTCCACAGATTCTGTCCTCACAGTATAAAACCTGCTCCCGGGGTAGACTATGCCACAGATTCACAGTCCTTACAGTATAGAACCAGCTCCTGGGGTAGGCTATTCCACAGATTCACAGTCCTTACAGTATAGAACCAGCTCCTGGGGTAGGTTATTCCACAGATTCACAGTCCTTACAGTATAGAACCAACTCCTGGGGTAGGCTATTCCACAGATTCACAACCCTAACAGCATAGAACCAGTTCCTGGGGTAGGCTATTCCTCAGATTCACAGTCCTTACAGTAGAGAACCAGCTCCTGGGGTAGGTTATTCCACAGATTCACAGTCCTTACAGTATAGAACCAGCTCCTGGGGTAGGCTATTCCACAGATTCACAGTCCTTACAGTATAGAACCAGCTCCTGGGGTAGGTTATTCCACAGATTCACAGTCCTTACAGTATAGAACCAGCTCCTGGGGTAGGTTATTCCACAGATTCACAGTCCTTACAGTATAGAACCAACTCGTGGGGTAGGCTATTCCACAGATTCACAACCCTTACAGCATAGAACCAGTTCCTGGGGTAGGCTATTCCTCAGATTCACAGTCCTTACAGTAGAGAACCAGCTCCTGGGGTAGGTTATTCCACAGATTCACAGTCCTTACAGTATAGAACCAGCTCCTGGGGTAGGCTATTCCACAGATTCACAGTCCTTACAGTATAGAACCAGCTCCAGGGGTAGGCTAGTCCACAGATTCACAGTCCTTACAGTATAGAACCAGCTCCTGAGGTAGGTTATTCCACAGATTCACAGTCCTTACATTATAGAACCAGCTCCTGGGGTAGGCTATTCCACAGATTCACAACCCTTACAGTATAGAACCAGTTCCTTGGGTAGGCTATTCCACAGATTCAGTCCTTACAGTATAGATCCAGCTCCTGGGGTAGGCTATTCCACAGATTCACAGTCCTTACAGTATAGAACCAGCTCCTGGGGTAGGTTATTCCACAGATTCACAGTCCTTACAGTATAGAACCAGCTCCTGTGGTAGGCTATTCCACATATTCACAGTCCTTACAGTATAGAACCAGCTCCTGGGGTAGGCTATTCCACAGATTCACAATCCTTACAGTACAGAACCAGCTCCTGGGGTAGGCTATTCCACAGATTCACAACCCTTACAGCATAGAACCAGTTCCTGGGGTAGGCTATTCCACAGATTCACAGTCCTTACAGTATAGAACCAGCTCCAGGGGTAGGCTAGTCCACAGATTCACAGTCCTTACAGTATAGAACCAGCTCCTGAGGTAGGTTATTCCACAGATTCACAGTCCTTACAGTATAGATCCAGCTCCTGGGGTAGGCTATTCCACATATTCACAGTCCTTACAGTATAGAACCAGCTCCTGGGGTAGGCTATTCCACAGATTCACAGTCCTTACAGTATAGAACCAGCTCCAGGGGTAGGCTAGTCCACAGATTCACAGTCCTTACAGTATAGATCCAGCTCCTGTGGTAGGCTATTCCACATATTCACAGTCCTTACAGTATAGAACCAGCTCCTGGGGTAGACTATTCCACAGATTCACAGTCCTTACAGTATAGAACCAGCTCCAGGGGTAGGCTTGTCCACAGATTCACAGTCCTTACAGTATAGAACCAGCTCCTGGGGTAGGCTATTCCACAGATTCAAAAATAACTTTTATTAAGTACACAGTAAAAATGTCCCAGACAAAACCTACACGTATAGAAACACCTGCCTAGTGCCCGCAGACTACTATCCGCACTCTATTTCGTGAGGTGAGTATCAGGGAAAGGGGTAATCCCATTTATTTGTGAAAATATATGAGTGGGCCCAGGATCATAAGAACCCAAATCCTCTGCATGTAGCAGCAATAGCCGGAGAAGTCTAAAGAGACCTATAAATGCAAATGATAGAGCAGAATAAGAGGAGTGCACATCAGTGTCTCAGGCTAATGGCTGCTATCCTGGAGATCAGGGAAGGGATCTCAATATATCAGCAGGTCCCCTATATATGTGGTTAGTGAGGTGATAGAAGTAAGGTGGTCTCGGCACTATTACACATCAGCGTTTAGGCAGAGTCCTAGATACAGGGATTATACTATTGTGATCAGAGCGTCCTGCAGAACATAACCAGCTCCCTCAGCTCTATAGGACTATACATAGGTCCTATGGCATCTATAGTAGTGGCCAACAGCTATCCATAGTCTATAATAATATCTCTCCCCAGTCTGGTCCTTCAGGGAATAAAAGACATAAAACAAATCATTGCTGGATGATTTTTTCTACGCATTCCTCTCAGTTCCCTACTGATAGGTCCAAGGTTGTGTTCATCATTGCCCTGCTAATAGACGATGCACAAGCATGAACATCACCCTATTAAGAACACGATTGTGCCATTTTGGATGATTTGAAGGACTTCCTTGCAGCAATGAATCTAGTATTTGATAACCCCAACTGTTCCGCCACTGCTGAGGGGGCTTTGCGTAATCTTCACCTCTGTTGCAGAATACGCTGCAGAGTTTCGGCGCTGGGCTTCTGATGTTTCCTGCAACACCTGTGCACTAAAATGGCGGCTCTATGGAGGACTTTCTAAATAAGATGAACTTGTTAAAATAGAACTTCCAGCTGATCTTGAGGAGTATATACGGTTATGCGTCCGTATTGACCAAAAACTCCTGGAAAGGAAGTGAGAAAGACGGGGCTATTACGATCCAGGGACCTTCTCCCATTTACCAGGGGGTCATTTTCTCCCAAAGTTACAGATTCCTTCTCAAACAAGATCAGCTCCAGAACCTATGCAAGTAGATGCCATCCGGGGACCAATTTCGACTGCTGAAAAACATCCTAGCCTTGCTGAAAGACTATGCCTTTATTGTGGACAACCTGGACATTATGGTCTTGACTGCCCTAATAAACCTCAACGGGCAGTTGCTGCAACTGAAATTAGACCAAATTCGGAGTCTTGTCCCCGCTGTGCTTCACTTAGTCACTGACACAGCCTCTGTTTCCACCACACCATGTCCTGATAATGTGACTTCTAACCGACCTCATTTCACCTTACCAGTTCAGCTTTCTTATGGTTCTTATAAGTTGTCCACTACAGCAATGTTGGATTCTGGTGCACCTGGAAATTTTATGGACATTAAGTTTGCATTTGATAATCATATTGAGCACAGTCCAAGATCTTCACCAGGTGAATTAGTGACTGCCGATGGGTCACCTTTATATTCTGGTCCTGTTACTCATGAAACTACCGAACTGGAAGTATTGATTGATCCTGGTCATCAGCAGAGTTTCCAGTTAATCTCTTCACCAAAATTTGCAGTAATTTTGGGCATACCATGGCTCAGCGTCCATAATCCTTCAGTAGACTGGAAGTCGGGAAATGTAACTTTCACTTCTGAATATTGTCAGCAAAATTGTCAACTGAAGCAGTCGATTCCCTCCCAGGTGGGAGATACTGAGAGATCTATCACTAACTCTGTAGAATTACCTGAACCATATGAGGAATCTAAAGATGTGTGTGACAAAAGGAATGCTGACCAGCGACCTCCTCCGCACGTATGATTGTCCTATTGAACTTTTACCAGGTGCATCCATACCTTACAGACACATCTATCCACTGGCAGAGATGGAACTGAAGGTCCTAGATGGGTACATCAAGGAAAATCTAGCCAAAGGATTTATACGGCCTTCCACTTCTCCAGCAGGAGCGCCTATATTCTTCGTACCAAAGAAAGACGACACATTACGTCCTTGTATTGACTATAGGGAACTAAACCAAATAACCGTCAAAAATCGTTACCGTCATCCGCTTATTCCAGAATTACTCGAGAGATTACGGTCAGCAAAGATCTTTACCAAGTAGGATCTACGAGGGGCATACAATCTTGTCTGTATAGGACACGGGCACGAGTGGAGGACAGCATTCCGAACACACTATGGGCATTTGTAATCCCTTGTCATGCCATTTGGACTTTGCAATGCCCCAGCAACGTTTCAACATTTTATCAATTATGTTTTCCAAGATCTGTTGGATCAATTTGTAGTGGCGTATTTAGATGACATATTAATATACTCTGAGAACCTTGAAGAACATCGTAAGCAGGTTACCATGGTTTTGAGCCGTTTAAGAGAAAACCAACTATATATTAAACTGGAAAAGTGTGAATTTGAAAAGGCAGAGATTGAGTTTTTGGGGTACATCATTTCTACAGAAGGATTGCGCATGGACCCCAGTAAGATCCAAGCTATTTTAGACTGACCTTCTCCCAAGAATGTCAAGGAGGTCCAAAGATTTGTTGGCTTTGCAAATTTCTACTGAAAATTCATTAGGAATTTCTCAAAAGTTATTAGTTCAATAACACAATTAACTCAGAAAGGAATTTCTTTTAAATGGTCAACAAGTGCAGACGAAGCATTTACCCACTTACAGACACTTTTTACTTCTGCTCCTGTCTTAGTTCATCCTAATCCAGACCTCCCATTTATAGTTGAAGTGGATGCTTCAGATTCGGCAGTAGGAGCAGTATTGTCCCAAAGAGTTGGGGATAAACAGTTGCTTCATCCTTGTGCTTTTTTCTTCTGCCTGATGTCACCTCCTGAAAGAAACTATGACATTGGGAATAAAGAATTACTGGCAATTAAGAAAGCATTCACGGAATGGAGGCATCTTCTGGAAGGAGCATCTCATGTGGTGCAGGTTCTTATGGATCACCGAAATCTCGAATTTATTAGATCAGCCAAGATACTTTCTGGTAGACAGGCTAGATGGTCTTTATTTTTTGCAAGATTTAATTTCATTATTTCCTACAGACCGGGATCCCGCAATGGAAAAGCAGATGCCTTATCCCGGATGTTTTACAAAATGACGCAAGATGACACACCCAAAACCACCATCCTGCCTGCTAAGAATTTTGTGGGGGCAACCATTTCCAAGGGTATACTTCAGAGGATTAAAGAAGGTTATATTGGAGATCCTTTCTTAATCATCCCACCACAGATATAGATTTGGCGTTCAAAGACGGGGTTTGGACTCAGTGTGTTTATGTTTCTGAGACTACTCGATTAGAAATTCTGCACCTTGTTCATGACTCTAAACCTGCAGGACACATGGGAGTCAAAAAGACCAAAGAACTTTTGTGCCGCTCATTTTGATGGCCTAAATACCAGATGGATGACAAGAAGTGTTTCTTCCTGTCAAACCTGTGCTAGGAATAAGACCCCTCGTTCCTCACCAGTGGAATTACTTCAGCCTCCTCCTATGCCATCTCGTCCTTGGGGTTCTGTTTCTATGGACTTTATTGTTGATCTACCATCTTCAAAAATATGAACACAATTCTAGTAGTGGTAGACCATCGTACCAAAATGGCTCATTTTATACCCACAAAGGGAGTAGCCTCTGCGGAAGAGACTGCGGAATAGGTTATTTGATAAGTTTTCCGCCTACATGGTATACCTGACAATGTAGTTTCTGACCGTGGGGTACAGTTTACCTCAAAGTTTTGGAAGAGTTTTTGTGCCACTCTAGGAATTGAAGTGAACTTATCTTCTGCTTATCGTCCACAGTCTAATGGCCAAACTGAGCGTACTAACCAAACCCTTGAGCAGTATTTGCGGTGTTACACAAGTTATCTCCAAGACGATTGGGTGAATTTTCTTCCTACAGCGGAACTCCCAGCATTCATCTACGTCTCAGAGTCCATTTTTTCCCAATATGGGTTTCCATCCTACATTCATTCTTAATCTCACCTGCTCTGTGGCCAATCACAGTATAGCAATCCCTATATAACCCCACAGTTTACTCCATCCTGTGCCTGATTATTCTGGCTGTCTGCTTCCTGTGAGCCCTGATCCTCACCATTACTCTACTGCTCCTGTGTACTGACCCCTGCATATGTCTGACTACGGCTGATCTACTGCTCCTGTGTACTGACCCCTGCATATGTCTGACCATGGCTGTTTCTTACTTCTGAGGTACTATGCCTGCAATGTAATTCCTCATTTACTACTATATAAGTACTGTACTATTAGCCTCACCAATTGGACACCAGATCTGATAACTAGCATCGTTACAGTCGAGCACAAGCGAGGAGTGCTCAACCAGGATGCGTATAGTTAATCTGATAGGGCACTGACACATGCTGAGTGTAGGGTTCTTTCTTTTGTCCCTACTGTTAAATTTGATCTGTTTACCTGGACAAAAGACATTTCTCTATTTATTCGGAAATTACAGTGGCATAAATATTTTATGGCACAAAAAAGATGTGAGTGTATGGAGCATAACTTGGAGGTCGGTGATTTGGGCGCTGTACAGACACTGCTGAGATTGCTGGATGACAATGAATCAGGTGATCTGCTCCCCACACAGACCTGAGACCAAAAAGCTCAAATATGCCACCTCCGAGTGATAATCTGCATATAGAAATGTTTTTCTCTCTAGTTCAATCTGATCTAGCTGAGTTACAGAAAGTTGGCTTTAAATCGTGTGAGAACAATTTAAATTATGTTGAACGTCAAATCCTAACTGGAGAAAGATCCCACATAACAAACCCTCAGATAAGGGGGAACACGCGGTAATAATATAGAGATATATGTGCCTTACACTCCTGGCCGACAGATCTTTCCATGGTATAGCGGAGTAACCCAACCAGTACTTGTCAGCATCACCTTTCATTGTTACAATCTGCCCTGGATTCAAATTCATTCTTATTTCCCAGATTCGCGGTGATGGCGACCTTTTATTCACTGCCCAAAATTCACAAGGTGGTGAACCTACCTATGGGGCGTCCTATAATATCTGTTGTAGGTGGCCTCACACGGAATCTGGGGATATATAGTGACAGGATATTCTGGCCATTTGTGTAGTCTTTCCCTTCATACACCAGGGACACATCGGATCTTCTCCTGACATTGGATGGTGTTGAGGTTGATAAGGACATTTTACTGGCATCAATTGATGTTGAAGCCCTTCATACCGCTATACATCACCAGGGTGGTATAAGGGCAGCATCATACTTCCTTAATATGCGTGACATCAGGTTAAAGACACATAGTGACTTTGTGATTAGGCTTCTCTAATTTTGTCTTTGATGGCCGCCTGTACCACCAGCTCAGGGGCACCGCTATGGGGAGCCCTTGTGCGCCTAGTTATGCAAATTTTCTCCTGGGCTGGTGGGAGGCGGTTGTGGTGGGCTCTGATGACCTCAGCCGGTGGCAGGATTATACATCCATGATGTCTTTGTACTATGGAGGGGTCTGAGGCATCATTTAGGGAATTTGTTGATTGCCTTAACCAGAATGAACTTGATCTGAATGTAACTATAACTCATTACCATTTCTGGATGTCCTTATATCAAGGGACGAGGGGGGCAGGATCCAAACACAGGCCCATAGGAAGGAGACAGCCACAAATAGCCTCCTCAGGTGGGAGAGTGCCCGCCCCTTGGCTCTCAAAAGGAGTATACCAAGAGGCCAATATCTCCGCCTGAGGAGGAGGAACTGCTCTAGATTATGTACATTCAAATATCAGGCCAATGATGTAAGAATGAGATTTAGGGATTGTGGGTATCCGGATGGTGTTCTTTGAGACTCCTTTAGGAATGTGGTCACAATGGACCGAGGAGATCTTTTGGTACCAAAAAGCAAAAGACAAAGTGATGAGAGTACGAAATACAGATTAATTGGGACTTTTGATGGGGCTCATAGGGAAGGAAGGAATATTTGGGACCATTACTGGAAGATCTTATTGCAGGATAATGACCTCAAGCAAATTTTGGGTTCCCATCCACAAATAACCTTTCGTCAGGGCAGAAGCCTCAGGGACAGACTAGTACATAGTCATTTAGAAGTACCTAAGAAGACAGGGACATGGCTGGATCGGACACCATTTGGGAATTTCCCCTGTGGTGGATGTCTGTCGTGTAGTCAGATTTTAAGAACAAAAACCACCAGATGTTCTGTGACAGGGGAGATCATCACTATTAGACAGTCCATTAACTGTAAGAGCCAGGGTATGATATATCTCACACAATGTGAGTGCCCGCTGGATTATATTGGGAAAATGAAACGTGAATTTCGCAGGTGCATGCGAGAGCATCATAAAGACATCTCTAATGGGCGGGATACTCCCCTTGCCAGACATGCTCATACCCACCATAACGGTAGACCCGACTTCTTCAGATTTATTGGGATACAACAAATTTATCCACCAAAAAGAGGGGGCAATTGGGATAGGATCATCCTACAAAGTGAGTGCAGGTGGATCCACAGGTTTGGGTCTCCGGCTGGTCTAAATGAGAATCTCTCGTTTGCCTGTTTTCTTTAATCATTTTGGGTACTTATGATCGTTGTATATACAGTCTAATCTGACCCCATATATATAACTGTAATCCCATATATACAGTATAATATAACTATAACCCCATATATATATATATATATATATATACTTGTATATGTAACCCCATATATATAACTGTAACCCCATATATATATATATATATATACTTAATTTACTTTATATAATTTAATATAATTTATATAATTTTATATAATTTTATATAATTTAATTTAATTTACTGAATTTCCCCACTGTGGGACTATTAAAGGACTATTATTATTATTATTATTATACTTGTATATGTAACCCCATTTTATATATATATATATACAGTCATGGCCAAAAGTTTTGAGAATGCCACAAATATTGTATTTTCACATGATCTGCTGCCCTCTGGTTTTTATGTGTGTTTGTCAGATGTTTTTATCACATACAGAAATAGAATTGCATTCATATTATGAGTAACAGAAGCTTATATTGACAGTTAGAATGAGTTAATGCAGCAAGTCAATATTTGCAGTGTTGACCCTTCTTCTTCAGGACCTCTGCAATTCTCCCTGGCATGCTCTAAATCAACTTCTGGACCAAATCCTGACTGATAGCAGTCCATTCTTGCAGAATCAATGCTTTCATTTTGTCTGAATTTGTTGGTTTTTGTTTGTCCACCCGTCTCTTGATGATTGACCACAAGTTCTCAATGGGATTAAGATCTGGGGAGTTTCCAGGCCATGGACCCAAAATCTCTATGTTTTGTTCCCTGAGCCATTTAGTTATCACCTTTGCTTTATGGCAAGGTGCTCCATCATGCTGGAAAAGGCATTGTTGAGCGCCAAACTGCTCTTGGACGGTTGGGAGAAGTTGCTCTTGGAGGACATTCTGGTACCATTCTTTATTCATGGCTGTGTTTTTAGGCAAGACTGTGAGAGAGCCGATTCCCTTGGCTGAGAAGCAACCCCACACATGAATGGTTTCAGGATGCTTTACAGTTGGCATGAGACAAGACTGGTGGTAGCGCTCACCTCTTCTTCTCCGAATAAGCTGTTTTCCAGATGTTCCAAACAATGGAAAAGGGGATTCATCAGAGAAAATGACTTTCCCCCAGTCCTCAGCAGTCCACTCCCTGTACCTTTTGCAGAATATCAGTCTGTCCCTGATGTTTTTTCTGGAGAGAAGTGGCTTCTTTGCTGCCCTCCTTGAGACCAGGCCTTGCTCCAAGAGTCTCCGCCTCACAGTGCGTGCAGATGCACTCACACCTGCCTGCTGCCATTCCTCAGCAAGCTCTGCACTGCTGGTAGCCCCATCCCGCAGCTGAAACACTTTTAAGAGACGGTCCTGCCGCTTGCTGGTCTTTCTTGGGCGCCCTGGAGCCTTTTTGGCACCAATGGAACCTCTCTCCTTGAAGTTCTTGATGATGCGATAGATTGTTGACTGAGGTGCAATCTTTCTAGCTGCAATACTCTTCCCAGTTAGGCCATTTTTGTGCAGTGCAATGATGACTGCACGTGTTTCTTTAGAGATAACCATGGTTAACAGAAGAGAAACAATGATGGCAAGCACCAGCCTCCTTTTAAAGTGTCCAGTGGTGTCATTCTTACTTAATCATGACAGATTGATCTCCAGCCCTGTCCTCATCAACACCCACACCTTTGTTAATGGAGCAATCACTGAAACGATGTTAGGTGGTCCTTTTAAGGCAGGGCTGCAATGATGTTGAAATGTGTTTTGGGGGATAAAGTTCATTTTCTAGGCAAATATTGACTTTGCAAGTAATTGCTGTTAAGCTGATCACTCTTTATAACATTCTGGAGTATATGCAAATTGCCATTAGAAAAACTGAAGCAGTAGACTTTGTAAAAATTAATATTTGTATCATTCTCAAAACTTTTGGCCATGACTGTACTTGTAACCCCATATATATATATATATATATATATATATATATATATATATATATGTCATAGAGACGTTATTGATGCTTCTGTGATGTGCAGGGCCATATGATTAATGGTTCAGTATCGATTGTACTATGCACTTAATATTATTTTACATATGGAATATTCCATCAATAAGATCCCATTGTTATAAGTGAAGGATCTGTGGGAGTCAGTCCGATATCTCTGCCTTTATGTAGGAATTCTATGTGTCTGGCCTGGGCTAGTGAGCGCTTGGAGCCCTTGATCCTGTAGCTTTACCTGATGGAACAATCTCTGTCATAGGTTTATACTGCACTTTATTTTCCTGTTCGTCCAGTGAAATGAAAATGACTGCGGGGAGACGCGCTGTCTCCATGGTTACCTTCTGACTGGTCCCCGCCCTCTACGTATGACGTGGTTAGACTGGGCGTCTTCCAGGGGAGTGTATCTTGATTCTTGACCACTCCCCTATGGGATTGATTGGCTGTAAGCGTCACGCAGGTGGGCGTGTCTTGACCATTATATATCTGGGCAGACCGAGCGGACGGGGCCACTGCCATGTGACTTTCAGCCTGACAATGGACATATGCTCTGTGAGAAGGTGACTGGCAGAGTACTGGAGTCTCGCTATATTAGCCCCCGGTTTGTAACATATGTCTGGTCCAGGGCGGGTTTTGAGTAGGCCTCAGCCCAGGTGTAAGTCCTAGGCCTCATTACTGGCCCATAAAAGCCTACAGAGCCTGCAGTTCAGGGCAGACCCTGGAAGAGAGTGGGGGCGCCTGGGTCTGTCTGGTGCTGAGTCTGGTGAGACCTGGGCCTTGTTGGTGTGTCTGGAGCAAGCCACAAGTATAGCGAGGATTATTTCTGTTCAGTTAGAGGCTCAGACGAGCAGGATTTTGGTTTCTTATTTGCCTGAAGTTAAGGCTGTGTTTACTTTGCCTGTTTTACCTGACGTAAGGTTTATTTATTTTTGCCATTTTTTTTAATAAACCTGTTACACCAGCGCTTTGTGTCCCTGTCTCTGACTGTTTGGGTCCGTACCTGTGCTGCTACCGAGCTACCTCCCCCACAGCTTCCAAAAGGTATGGCTGCCCCCGGCAACAGCTCAGCGGGCCAGTCATAAGGTCGGTGTGGGGGTCACTTGTCAGCGTTCTTCTTATCACCAGCAAATTCTTTCTACATAGATGGCAGTTTAGGGGATGTTTCAGGGTCCTCGGTACCGTATACATGAGGTTGATTAGATGAAGTCTGTTCGGAGTGAAGCTCTGGTGCGGAGGACACTACTTTGGTTTCCGCGGTATTTATCATGGTCTCCACCAAACCAGAAATGTAGAAGAGACAAGGTGGCTGCAGAAGTTGGAGCCACGGCCCGGTTTTGTAGTTCCTGTATCTGCTCCGCAGGTTGAGCCACCATATCTTGTAAATCCTGAGTTGCTTCTCCGAATATTTGCACATTATGAGATGTCTGGTTTTCAAATGCCAAATACTTTGTTTTCAATCTCTGCATTTCAGCGAAGATGTTGGTAAGTAAATAGTTCATATGATTTACACGAACCTCCAAGCTCACTTCTCCGGCCGACTCCATAGTTCAGGCTCGAGTATCCTGATACGTTACTGGTAGACATGGCTGGAATCTGGTGGCCAGATGGAATAAGCCAAGCACAGTCAGGTGTTGTAGAGTAGTGTCCGGGTGAGGCTTGAGGAGTAGATCACAAGGATAATACAGCGAGGAGTAGGAACAGTCTGGGAAAGCCAGTTCTGAGGAGCAGGAGACTGGAACAAGTCACAATACTCGAGCAATGGCTGAACTGCCTCATGGGTATGTGAACCGAGAGCAAGGCAGGTGGTTTGGACTCCGCAACCAGAAATGAACGCACACGCGGTAGTTCAAGAAAAGAATATATATTTACTATAAGTTAATAAAGGTTAGTTAAAGGTAAAATGACAGGGATAAAGACAAGCAAAATATACAATATAGCATGAACAATTTCAAGGCAAATTCTGCAATGGTTTCTACTTTTACTCTGTCCACTTCTGCAGTATGGACACTGAATGAACAATATACTCAAAACTATCCCTAACTGACCCTGACATCACATTTGGGTGCACCCCCCTTTTCCCCAGTGGTCCAGGTGGACCGCTTACAGTCCGTATAAGCGCGCGGTGGGGCCCAAAGTCGGTCCTTTCTTTTATAGTGAAGCGTCCTCTCCTCACTGTTATCAGGATCTCAGGAGAAATGAAGTTCTCTTTAACAGGGAAACCAAATGAATGCAATGTAATCCAACAGCAGATTCCACTCAGCACACTGACAGTCCTGCCGAATCCATACACTGAGCTGGGATGTAAGCCGGGATTTAGCAGTTACTGTCCAGTACGTCAACAGCACTGCGACTCTCTATCTGTGGTATCCAAATACACAGTCACAATGTCAGTCTCACTGATCAGCCACTGAGCACAGTTCCTTTCACGTGGACTCACTAGACCTGTTGTCTCTTTACACTCTGTTTGTCTCTGGACCAAGATACAGCTTAGCTGTACAGAAAAATCTCCACACCAGTTCAACACAGCACAGACACCTGTCTTCTCTCTTGCCAAGATGGCTGCTGCTCTCTGTCTCGTCACTTCCTGCTTCTCTGCTCACACTCTGTCTGCAGAACAGGCAGGCTGACATAAAAGGGGGGGGGTCTCACTCCAGCATCATGTCACAATTACAATGGCTGCTGTCTTAAAGGAACAGAATCACAGAAATACATTCAACATTAACAGTTTATACAGACAAATAAAGCTTAGGACAACATTGGCTGTCTCTTACATATTCCCCCCCACTTTAAGATTGGCAGTCCCTGCCTATGACTGTATATCCAGAGGGTTGTACTTTTATGCACAGGGTGGTAATATACCGATGTATGGCAGGCCAAACAAACTCATCCTGCGCATACCGAACAGGGGGAATACCAGCATTTGGCCTAGTGGTCCGTCTGAGGACCGGTGGTATATTATGGGGTGCTGCAGCTATGGGCTGAGAAGGACCAGCGGATTCCGCACCAGAGGGGGCACAGGCCGGAGATACAGTAGTCACAGGTGGAACATCCCCAGGAGCAGGGATCGGCCAACAATCATCCTCCTCGTCGGAGGCCCATTCCGCACCTCCATTCTCTGACTGTGGGAGCTCATTCACATTGGCAGGCCCATCATGATTTGTCCCTTCAGAATGACACAGGCGCAACATATTTCGGTGAAGTACTCGAACACAATCAGTTCCTTCTTTCTGGACCTGGTACACTGGCCCATTCGCATACTTGCGGCCAACAACACGATACGGCAAAGCCTCCCATCTGCTTTCCAATTTCCCTTGGGGTTTCTTGACACGAACTAGCACCAGGTCGCCTGGTTGCAATGGTGCTTCTTGCACTGGGGTCTTATCAGGATGGGGATGTTCTTGCAGGCGCTGCCGCACCAATCGATGGATCGTCTCAAGTCTCTACTGGTGCGCCCGCACCCAAGAGGTTGGATCCCTCGGAGGGAACCCATCCACATCATTCAACTGTAATTCTCCTATAATTCGCCCAGACCGCCCAAAGAGAAGTGTATAAGGAGAGTACCCCATTGTAGAATGGACCTGATTGTTATAGGCCCACACCATTTCAGACAAGAACTGAGGCCACTGTAACTTCTTGTCTTCCTCCAGAGTCCGCAGCATCTGTAGCAGAGTTCTGTTGAATCTTTCACAGGCCCCATTTCCCTGAGGGTGGTATGGAGTCCTGTGCGACTTCTTTATCCTGTAGATACGTTGAACTTCTTTCATTACGTGTCCCTCAAAGCAGGTGCCCTGGTCGGAGTGGATGCGTTGGGGGCACCCATATACTCGAATGAAATCTTGGCACAGAGCACGAGCTGCTGACTCAGCTGTCTGGTCCTTGGTGGCAGTTACCACCACAAATTTGGTGAAGTGATCCACCATTACGAGGCAATACTGGTGTCCGCTATTGGATGGGCCAACCATTAGATAGTCTATCATGACGATTTCTAAAGGTTCCTGGGTCACGATGGTTTGCAGGGGGAGCTCTCTGTTCTATTGCCTTGTGGATCTCACAAGTTCGACAGCTGCGGCATACTTCTTCGACCATTTGACGAAGACTTCTCATGACCAAAATGTCCATTCTTATTATGAGCCTCAACTGCCAACGAGCAAGCCAGTTCACTAGGCACCACAATTTGGTATCGAATGTCGATCTCAGAAGGTAAATAGACCTTTCGGCATAGCACTCCATTTTTCATCTCCAACTTTTCCCACTGACTCAGAACAGATAATATCTCACGTGTCAGTCGTTCTCTTTCCTCTCTACAGGGCTTCTGGCCTTTCTCAACACACTTGATCATCTGCGCCAGCCCCTCATGGGTCTGTTGTATCTGTGCCCATTCCTGTCGTGAGGGACCAAAGAAAGGAGCCGTTTAAGTCCCCTCCATCTCAAACTGATTAGCTGCGGCCAAGGCCTGTGAAAATCTGCTGAAGTCGGGCACCTCCACATGCTCCAACTCATGATCCACGTCTACTGTGGGGGTCTGGGCGGTTACCCTAGAAAGTCCGTCAGCATTCTGGTTCTCTGTCTTGGACCGATACTTAATGCGGTAATTGAACTTAGACATTGGGGCTATCCACCTCTGCTCTAACGCCCCGAGCTTGGCATTTTCCAGGTGAGCTAGTGGGTTGTTGTCAGTCAGTACTAAAACTTCAGCACCGGTCAAATATTCAGAGAATTTCTCGGTCATGGCCCATACCAGTGCCAACAGCTCCAACTTAAATGAACTATAATTCTCGGGGTTTCTTTCAGAATCTCTCAAAGACCGGCTGCCGTACGCTATGACCCTCTCCTGGCCATCCTGAAGCTGGGAAAGCACTGCTCCAAGACCATACAGGCTTGCATCTGTATATAACTGGAACGGCAAGTGGTAATCAGCATATGCCAAGATTGGGGCTGTTGTCAGTGCATCCTTCAATGCCTGGAAGGCTTGTTCCTGTTCAGGTCCCCACTTCACGGACCGGTTCTTTGGACCACCGGATGTGCCTTGTAGGAGAGCATTAAGTGGTGCTGCTACCTTGGCAAAATCCTTAATAAACTGTCGATAGTAACCGGCTACTCCAAGGAAAGCCCTCACTTCTCGCAGGGTAGTCGGTATTGGCCAATCTTGAACAGCCGCTATCTTGTCTCTGGATGGTCTCACCCCTTCTCCTGATACGCGGTGACCAAAGTAATCAATTTCAGATTGGAACAACCGACATTTACTGGGTTTCAATTTGAGCCCATGTTCCCGCAATCTTCTAAATACTTGCCCCAACTGGTGGAGATGGTCTTCAAAGGTCGCAGAATTCACTATAATGTCATCCAAGTAGATGAGAGTGAACTCAAAGTTGAAGTCACCGAGACATTTCTCCATCAACCGCTGAAACGTTCCGGGTGCATTTTTCAACCCGAAGGGCATCCGGTTAATTTCGTATAGTCCCATGGGCAAGATGAATGCCGTCTTCTCCTTGTCTTTTGTGGCCATCGGCACCTGCCAATACCCACTAGCCAGATCTAGTGAGGAGAAGTACCGGGCTCTCCCCAGTGCTGAGAGGGACTCCTCAATCCGTGGCAAGGGATAGGAATCTCGTACGGTGCAAGCGTTTAACTTCCGATAGTCTACGCAAAATCGGATGGACCCATCTTTTTTTCTTACTAACACCACAGGAGCTGCCCAGGGACTCTGGCTTTCTTGGATGATCCCACCCTGTAGCATCTTAGCTAACAGTTCTTTCACTTCCTGATACAACTGTGGAGGAATTTGTCGGTAGCGCTCTCTAATTGGAGGGGTGTCTCCTGTGGGAATCTCATGGTAGATCCCTGTGGTACATCCAAAATCTTCAGCATACTGTGCAAAGGTGGCTCGGTTCTCCCACAACAGCTCATCTACCTTCTGCACCCATTCCAGAGAACATGAACTTGCATCCATCTTCATCTGTTCTCAAATTGCACGGCCATTTCATTCAGAGGTGGGTTCCTCATCTTCTCCCATGGACACAGTTACGGTCCACTCATCCCTTTCAGTCGGCTTCAGCTGCATTGGAGTTACTTTCCTTACTTCCTCCGGAGTCACATAGATGTTAGCCAGCAGCCTCCCTGGGGTCAGGTCCACACTCTGGTCCTGAGTGTTTACACATTGAAGTGGTACTCTTCCATTGCGAACTATTGCCAAGGAACGGGCCACTAGCGGATCAACACCTCCTTCGGCTGCCTGCAGTGGTTCTACCAACACAGCTATGCCCTCTAGTTTCCGACATGTGCCTACGGGCATGGACACTATTGTCTCCCGACTGGGTGGCAGTGTAACTTTTGTATGCAAAGGAACTGGAATTCGAGCCAGAGGACGCTGTGCATCCGAACTTTTCTGTAAGCCACATGTCCGGATCAGCCGCTGGAAAGCTGTTTGAGTAGGCCGATGGGTGGTGGTTTCTTTCCAATAACCATGACCTTTCTTTTCAAAGAGGATCTGATCTAATTCTTTTAACACATTCATCCCCAAAATGACAGGGACCTTTACTTCATGTGACTCCTGTACCACCACAATGCCTTTCCTACCTAGATCTTGGCCACATACCCGGACATTCATCCAGGCCACTCCCACGACCGGAACTGGTAACTGGTTAGCTGCGACCACTCGTACGAATGTATGGGGATCATATTTCACATGTTGCTGGAAGTACCGTTCATAACAGTCTCTACTCAAGGTCGTTACTTGGGAACCCGTGTCAATCATCCCGGTAACCGGAATACCCTCCATTTCCACCTGTATGACAGGACTTGCAGCGATCAGGTCATCATCAGGGCATTCTCCCCGCATAGTCTTCTTGTCAGTCTCCCCTACTACACGCCCTTCAGCAGCAGGGGACTTCAGTTTAACGGCGGTCTCTCATAAGTTTGTCGCTGCTCTGGACATCTAGCAGCAACGTGGCCCATCCGTCCACACTCCCAGCAGCGTATCTCCCGTCGTTCTGGCCATCTGTTTGGGCCCCTTCGGTAAGCCCCTTCGATTTCTCCTGAGCACTGCACTAAATGATTTGGACCCCTTCGGTAGGTCCTATCCTCATCCCTCCAGCGGGGTGGTGGGTGATTCTGACTTGCTGGGTGTGGATGGCTCACCCTTTCATCTCCAGTCTTCTGGAAGTCTGCAATTTTCATAGAATGTTCATCACAACGGGTGTGCAAGTGTTCCATTTGTTCTTGCAGTTTCTGCATTACTGTGAGAATTTCTTTAACCGTCCCCTTTTCTACTGTCTCTGAGCCAGAACTAGCCCCCTGTGACAAAGTAACTCCAACTGCGGTCTGGGGCCTCGGGACCATACTATTGGCACGGGAGATGGCCTCTACCTGTACATCATGGAATTTAGCATCAGTCTCTCCTCGTATAAAATCCTGCATAGTCACAGTTAAACTGCCGTCACGTATCCCCAGGACAAACTGGTCACGGAGAGTCCGATCAGGGTTACAGAAGGCTGGCGAGCCCCCTCTTTCCTTCCCTTGAATATCTCGGAGCAGTTCTTGTAGGGCATTTGCATATTGGGGAAGGTTTTCATTCTCCTGTTGTACCCTCTGGAAGAACCGAGCCTGCAGAGACCCCAGCAATGCAGTTTCTCCATAGATGGTTTCTAGAATCTGGACTACTTGCTCAAATGTCTGCCTTTGTTCAAATGGCCTCAATATCACCGTGGTCTTAGCATCCCCTTGTAATGTCAATATTGCTAGCTCTACTAGTACTTCTGGTGCGGTCTGGTACATTCGCTGTATCATTCGTATCTGTTCCACCCACATACTCACTGACATATTATTGCCATCAAATTTAGCTAACTGACTTATTATAGCCCCTGCTGGCATTCTTCCTCCAGCACCATTCTCTCTAACGGGTGTGTCACCGTCCATTCTGGTAAGCGGATCCTGCCGACTACGCCAATTTGTGAACCGAGAGCAAGGCAGGTGGTTTGGACTCCGCAACCAGAAATGAACGCACACGCGGTAGTTCAAGAAAAAAAAAATATATATTTACTATAAGTTAATAAAGGCTAGTTAAAGGTAAAATGACAGGGATAAAGACAAGCAAAATATACAATATAGCATGAACAATTTCAAGGCAAATTCTGCAATGGTTTCTACTTTTACTCTGTCCACTTCTGCAGTATGGACACTGAATGAACAATATACTCAAAACTATCCCTAACTGACCCTGACATCACATTTGGGTGCACCCCCTTTTCCCCAGTGGTCCAGGTGGACCGCTTACAGTCCGTAGAAGCGCGCGGTGGGGCCCAAAGTCGTTCCTTTCTTTTATAGTGAAGCGTCCTCCCTTCACGGTTATCAGGATCTCGGGAGAAATGAAGTCCTCTTTAACAGGGAAACCAAATGAATGCAATGTAATCCAACAGCAGATTCCACTCAGCACACTGACAGTCCTGCCGAATCCATACACTGAGCTGGGATGTAAGCCGGGATTTAGCAGTTACTGTCCAGCACGTCAACAGCACTGCGACTCTCTATCTGTGGTATCCATATACACAGTCACAATGTCAGTCTCACTGATCAGCCACTGAGCATAGTTCCTTTCACGTGGACTCACTAGTCCTGCAATGGACAACATTGGCTGTCTCTTACAGGTATAAATAGGCCCAAACAGGAAACAAGATGGCTTCATATTGGCACACATCGGTCATCTTGGTTAAGGGCAAATCCTAGGATAACACAGCAGCCTCCAGTGGTGAGGAGTGGAAGTGCAACACAATAGTTCAGAGTGAGAGAAACAGCGGCCACTGGTGGTAAATTAGAAAAATACACTAGGATTCTGACACTGTGGGGCATTATACTGGGAGGGCCCTTCTGGAGAGTGTATTATACTCTGTGGGACCACTCTAGAGCATTATACTGGGGGGCCTCTGGAGAGCATATTATGCTGGGGGGCAGTGTGGGGAGCCTATTATACTGTGTAGGGCCACTGTGCAGCATATTATATTTGTGTGGAGCTTCTTAGGAGCATATTATACTCTGTGGGGCCAATACAGAACACTATACTTTGTGGAGCATTTTATACTGTGTGGGGCCACTGTGGAGCATCATACTGGGGGGGAATGCTCTGGGGAGCATATTATATTGTGTGGGACCACTGTGGAGGCTCTGTGGAGCTTTATACTGGGGGGAAAGGGCAGTGTGGGGAGCCTGTTATTCTGTGTGCAGCCACTGTGGAGTATATTATATTGTGTGGGGCTTCTCGGAAGCATATTATACTCTGTGGGGCCAGTATAGAGCATTATACTGGGAGAACCCCTCTGGAGAGTGTATTCTACTGTGTGGAGGCCATTGTGGCGCATGTTATACTGTGTGCAGGGGCCACTATGGGACATTATACTGTGTGGAGTGGCCACTATGGGACATTATACTGTCTGGAGGTCACTTTGGGACATTATAGTGTGTGTAAACGGGGCGTTATACTTAACCCTGTGCATAAGCACCTTATGGGCATTCAACAGAATATGTGGATCTGAGGTGGTAGAAGCATTAAGTGACAAGAATTGTTGCTAGTCTCTGTGGAGATGATCACTATGAGAGGGATGATCTAGAACAGCGGTCCCCAACATTTTCTTCACCATGGCCTGGTGGGGGGTAGGGGTGAGGTGGGTGATTTAGGGGCGGGGCTTTGGTCATATAGGGGCGAGGTTATACACTAAACAGCGCTGTAGACCGGGGGCGTACTGGCGGGACCTCGGTGTACAGCGCTGTAGACCAGGTCCCCGCCATTAGATATGCTAGGAGCCACAACACTGTGGCCAGATCACCAATCCACCCCACATAATGTGCCGGGATCCGTGTTTACCGAGGTCAGCCCGCCGCCCCACAGACCGGCAAAAGACCCCCCAAAGGCCTGGTCCCGGTCCGCAGACCGGTGTTTGGGGACCCCAATCTAGGATATATTTATTTAATCGCCATTGAGAAGACAAGGCTGTGGTAAACTGCTCACGGAGGACCAGAGACACCGATGCATGATCCGTCCATGTAATTAGACCAATATGAGAGGACACAGTCTGCAGTAGGCCCAGCTTATCTGTCAGAACGGGAGACCTTCTTACTCCTATTCTAGAGTAAAAAAAATAAAAAATAAAAATAAAAGACTGTAAAAGAGCACTACCATAATATAAAAATTATAATCTATTAAAAAATAATACAATTAAAAATCAAGGCAGCGCATTTCGGCAATGAACTGCCTTTTTCAAGCCTATTCTAGAGTAGGAGGAAGGAGAGGAGAAAAAGCTATAATCTCGTTCACCACCATGCTGACATCTCCACACATCGTACAGACCCTGATACAGCAGGGAGGGGGTCAGAACAGGAGACCTTATTTCTTTCTTACAGTATTATGTGGACTGTACATCGCTATAATATTTTATTAATATATATCAGTATTATGTGGACTGTACATGGAAGTATTATTATCGTACTATGTTACAGTATTATGGGGACTGTACATGGTTATATTATGGTACTGTATTACAGGGATTGTATATGGATATAATATTTTACTGTTATATTAAAGTATTATAGGGACTGTATATAGCTGTAATATTTTAGCACTATATTACAGTATTATGGGGAATGTACATGGCTGTAATATTTTAGTACTATTTCACAGTATTATGTGGATTGTGCATGGCTGTAATAATTTCGTATTATATTACAGTATTATGGGGACTGTACATGGCTGTAATATTTTAGTACTATATTACAGTATTTGGACTGTACATGGAAGTATTATTATCGTTCTATATTATAGTATTATGGGGATTGTATATTGATGTAATATTTTACTGTTATATTACAGTATTTTGTGGACTGTGCATGGCTGTAATATTTTATTAAAATATTATAGGGACTGTATATGACTAATATTTTTGAATTATATTACAGTATCATGGGGAATGTATATGGCTGTAATATTTACGTACTATATTACAATATTATGTGGACTGTATATGGCTGTAATATTTTAGTACTATATTACAGTATTTTTTGGACTGTACATGGCTGTAATATTTTACTGTTATATTACAGTATTATGTGGACTGTGCATGGCTGTAATACGTTAGTTCTATACTACAGTATTATGGGGACTGTATTTAGCTATAATATTTTAGTACTATATTACAGTATTGTGGGGATTGCACATGGATTTATTATCATACTATATTACAGTATTGTGGGGACTGTACATGGGTGTAACATTTTAGTACTATATTACAGTATTATGGGGATTGTATATGGCTGTAAAATTTTAGAATTCTATTCAAGTATTATGTAGACTGAATATGGATGTAATATTTTTAGTACGCTATTACAGTATTATAGGGACTGTAGGTGGCTGTAATATTTTAGTACTGTATTACAGTATGTGCACTGTACATGGCATTAATATTTTAGTGCTATTTTACAGTATTAGGGGGACTGTACATGGCTGTAATATATTAGTACTGCATTACAGTATTATGGGGACTGTACATGGCTGTAATATTTTTTAGAATTATATCAAAATATTATGTGGACTGTACATGGCTGTAAAATTTTAGTACTATATTACAGTATTATGGGGACTGTAGGTGAATGTAATATTTTAGCACTATATTACAGTATTATGGGGACTGTACATAGCTGTAATATTTTAGTACTATATTACGGTATTATGGGGACTATACGTGGCTGTAGTAATTTTACATTTTTTCAGTATTATGTGGATTGTACATGTTTTTAATATTTTAGTGCTTTATTACAGTATTTTGTGGACTGTACATGGCTGTAATATGTTAGCAATATATAACAGTATTATAGCTGTAGTATATAGCTGCAATATTTTTGTACTATATTACAGTATTATGGGGACTGTATATAGCTGTAATATTTTTGTACTATATTACAGTATTATGGGGACTGTATATAGCTGTAATATTTTTGTACTATATTACAGTATTATGGGGACTGTATATAGCTGTAATATTTTAGTACTATATTACAGTATTATGGGGACTGTATGTAGCTGTAAAATTTTAGAATTATATTAAAGTATTATGTAGGCTGTATATGGATGTAATATTTTTAGTACTTTATTACAGTATTATAGGGACTGTAGGTGGCTGTAATATTTTAGTACACTATTACAGCATTATGTGGATTGTACATGGCATTAATATTTTAGTGCTATTTTACAGTATTATGGGGACTGTACATAGCTGTAATATTTTAGTACTATATTACGGTATTATGGGGACTATACGTGGCTGTAGTAATTTTACATTTTTTCAGTATTATGTGGATTGTACATGTTTGTAATATTTTAGTGCTTTATTACAGTATTTTGTGGACTGTACATGGCTGTAATATGTTAGCAATATATAACAGTATAATAGCTGTAGTATATAGCTGCAATATTTTAGTACTATATTACAGTATTATGGGGACTGTATATAGCTGTAATATTTTTGTACTATATTACAGTATTATGGGGACTGTATATAGCTGTAATATTTTAGTACTATATTACAGTATTATGGGGACTGTATGTAGCTGTAAAATTTTAGAATTATATTAAAGTATTATGTAGGCTGTATATGGATGTAATATTTTTAGTACTTTATTACAGTATTATAGGGACTGTAGGTGGCTGTAATATTTTAGTACACTATTACAGCATTATGTGGATTGTACATGGCATTAATATTTTAGTGCTATTTTACAGTATTATGTGGACTATACATGGCTCTAATATTTTAGTACTATATTACAGTATTATGTGGGCAGTACATGGCTGTAATATTTTAGAATTAAATTAAATTATTTTGGGGACTGTATATGCCTGTAATATTTTAGTACTATATTACAATATTATAGGGACTGTACATGGCTATAATATTTTTGAATTATATTACAGTATTATGTAGACTGTACATGGATGTAATATTTTTAGTACTATATTACAGAATTATGTGGACTGTACATGCCTGTAATATATTAGTACTGCATTACAGTATTATGTGGACTGTAGGTGGCTGTAATATTTTAGTACTTTATTACAGTATTATAGGGACTGTACATGGCTGTAATATTTTAGTACTATATTACAGTATTATAGGGACTGTACATGGCTGTAATATTTTAGTACTATTTTACAGTATTATGTGGACTGTACATGAATGTAATATTTTAATGTTATATTACAGTAATATGTGGACAATACATGGTTATATTATCGTACTGTATATGGATATAATATTTTAGTGTTATATTGCAGTATATTATGTGGACTGTGCGTGGCTGTAATATTTTTGTACTATATTACAGTATTATGGGGACTGTATATGGCTGTAATATTTTACTGTTATATTACAGTGTTATGTGGACTGTGCTTGGCTGTAATATTTTAGCACTAGCGTGTTTCTCCGAAAATAAGACAGGGTCTTATAATATTTTTTTTCTCCAAAAAATAGGGCTAGGGCTTATTTTCGGGGTAGGTCTTAATTTTTTCCATGAACAACAATCACACATTTGATTGCTTTTTATTTCAACTTTTATCAGACGTGAAACAGCGAAAAAACAGCAGTTCGGCACTTTTGATTTTTTTTGCTACTGCATTCACTATAGAGGTAAAATATTTTTATAAGTTTGTAGAGCGGGCATTTTTGGACACAGGGATACCTAATGTGTATGTGTGTCACAGTAATATTTTATTTTTATATGTATTCTAGTGAAAGTGGGGGGGGGGCTTGAACTTTTATTATTTTGTGTTTTTTATATTTTTTAACTTTTTTTTTTTTTTTACTATTAACTTGCAATCATCCCATAGACTGCAATACAACCTATTGCAGTCTATGGGAGATTATCTACATTACTATTGAGGCAATAGTAATATTCCTATGACAGGCCCCCCCCCCCCCCCCCCCCCCCCCCCCCCCCCCCCCCCCCCCCCCCCCCCCCCCCCCCCCCCCCCCCCCCCCCGGGGAGAAGGCTCCCGGCTGTCAAAGGGGCAGGTCAGCTCCTGCGATCTGACCCGTGGGAGCCGACCTGCAACTTCAAAGGTATGGGGCTGGTGAGGACCGGCCCCAGGGATAGTTTATCTGCTTTGGGGGGTCGATTTGGAGGGGTGGGGGGGTCACGGACTGGCTACACTCAACAATGCCCACTCTGATCGCGGGCATTAACTGTGAGTCTCTGCTGTACAAGGAGACCCGGTATAGTAGTTAAAGAGGGTGGGGACCGGCCCTAGGGACTGCGGGGGGGAAGCACGGAGGTCACGCAATGCCCGCGGTTAGAGTCCATTCTGATCGCGGGCATTAACTCCAGCGGTTGTGCTACTTTAGTTGGAAGGAGGGGGGGTCACGCTCAACAATGTTCACGATCAGGGTAGACACTGACTGCAGGCATTAACTCCAGGTCTCCGTGAAGACCCGATTTGGTAGCTATGATAGCCGCTCTGCAGCAGAGCAGCCGCCATCTTTAAGGACCCGACATCCACTGTAATCGCACGGCAGATGTCGGGAAGGGGTTAAATTAGCTAGGGCTTATTTTTGGAGTCGGTCTTATATGTCAAGCCTACTCCAAAAAACCTGTAAAACCTAGCTAGGGCTTATTTTCGGGGTAGGACTTATTTTTGGAGAAATACGGTATATTACAGTATTATGTAGACTGTACATGGCTGTAATATTTTTAAATTTTATTTCAGTATTAGGAGGATTGTTCATGGTTGTAATATTTTAGAGCTTTATTACAGTATTATGTAGACTATAGATGGCTGTAATATTTTAGTACTATATTACAGTATTATAGGGACTGTATATAGCTGTAATATTTTAGTAGTATATTACACTATTATGGGGACTGTACTTGGCTGTAATATATTGTAGTATATTGCAGTATTATGTAGACTGTATATGGCTGTAATATTTTAGTACTATATTACAGTTTAATGGGGAATGTATATGGCTGTTATATTTTCGTGCTATATTACAGTATTATGTGGACTACATAGATGTAATATGTTAGTACTGTATTACAATATTATGGGGACTGTATATAACTGTAATATTTTAGTGTTAAATTACATTATGATGTGGACTGTACATGTGTGTAATATTTTAGAACTATATTACAGTATTGGGATTGTATATGGCTGTAAAATTATAGAACTATATTAATGTATTAAGTAGCCTGTATATGGATGTAATTTTTTAGCACTCAGTATTATGTGGACTGTAGTTGGCTGTAATATTTTAGTAATATATTACAATATTATAGGGAATGTATTTGGCAGTAATATTTTTGAATTATATTACAGTATTATGGGGATTGTATACGGCTGTAATATTTACATACTATATTACAGTATTATGTGTACTGTACATGGAAGAATTATTAACGTACTATATTACAGTATTATGGGGATTGTATATTTATGTAAAGTTTTACTGTTTTATTACAGTATTATGGGGACTGCACATTGCTGTAATATTTTAGTGTTATACTACAGTATTATAGGACTATATATGGTTGTATTATTTTAGTAATATATTACAATATTATGGGGACTGTACATGGCTATATTTTAGCACTATATTACCGTATTATTAGTACTGTGCATGGCTGTATTATTTTAGTAATATATTACAATATTATGGGGACTGTACATGGTTGTAATATTTTAGTGTTATACTACAGTATTATAGGACTATATATGGTTGTATTATTTTAGTAATATATTACAGTATTATGGGGACTGTATATGGTTGTACTATTTTAGAATTATATAACAGTATTTTGGGGAATGTATATGTCTGTAATATTTTAGTACTATATTTCATTATTATAGTATTATTTAGTACTATATATTACATGGATGTAATATTTTAGAATTGTATTACAGTATTATGTGGACTTTACATGGCTGCAATAATTTATTGCTAATTTACATTACCATGGGGACTGTATATGGCTGTAATATTTTATTATATTATCGTATTATGTGGACTGAATATGGCTGTAATATTTTTACATTATATTATAGTATTATAAGGATTGTACATGGTTGTAATATTTTAGTGCTATATTACAGTATTATATGGACTGTATATGGCTATAATATTTTATTACTATATTACAGTATTATATGGACTGTCCATGGCTGTAATATTTTATTACTATAATACAGTATTATGGGTACGGTATATGGCTTATATTACAATATTTTAGTGAATGTATATGGATGTAATATTTTAGTGTGATATTTCAGTATTAGGTGGACTGTACATGGCGGTAATATTTTAGAATTATATTACAGTATTATGTGGACTCTGACTAATATTTTTGCACAATTTTACACTATTATGGGGAATGTGCATGGCTGTAATATTTTAGAATTATAATACAGTATTTTGGGGAATGTACAGTATATGGCTTTAATATTTTAGTGTTATATTAGTATTATGTGGACTGTGCGTGGCTGTAATATTTTAGTTATATTACAGTATTATGAGGATTGTACATGGCTGTTATTTAGTACTATATTCCAGTATTTTGAGGACTGTACATGGCTGTAATATTTTATTGCTATATTAATGTACTATAGGGACTGTATAGATCTGTAATATTTTATTGCTTTATTAAAGTATTATGTGTTCTGTACATGGCTAATTTTTTTGCACTATATTACATTATTTTGGGGACTGTATATGGCTGTAATATTTTTACATTATATTTCAGTATTGAGGGTTGTATATGGCTGTAATATTTAAGTGCTTTATTGCAGTATTATTTAGACTTGACATGGCTGTAATATTTTAGTACTATATTACTGTACTGTAGGGACTTATATAGCTGTAATATTTTCTTGCTTTATTACAGTATTATGTGGACTGTACATGGCTATAATATTTTAGTATTATATTACAGTTTGTGTTCTGTACATGACTAATATTTTTGCACTATTTTACAGTATTATGTGGACTGTACATGGCTTCAATAATTTAGTGTTATATTACAGTATTATGGGGATATTATGTATATGACTAATATTTTATTATTGTATTACATTATGTGGACTGTACATGTCTAATAATTTAGTACTATATTACAGTATTTTGTGGACTGTATATGGACAATGTATTTTAGGTACATGTAATACTTATATTTGGACTGTACAGGAGCCTCTGAATAACTGAGAATATCTGTGAAACGTTCCTTCATCTCAGTCATTCAGTAATACAATCCATAATCAGCGTCTTCCAGGATTGTGTGTCCTACTGAACCAGACTGAGGAAACCTTGGCAGGTGACACCGAATTTACAGGACTGAACTGAACTTACAAGATTCTCATTTTCTTAGATTTGGGTTTTCATTCCCTGTAATCCATAATCAACATTTATAGAAATAAAACACTTGGAATAGAAGACTCTGTGTGTAAAGAATCTAGAAAATATAGGAGAGGGTAGCAAAGCTAAGCTCATGTTCTAAAAACAGGGGTTATGAAACTAAATTTCTGTCAACCAGCCATCAGATTGTCCCCTTATAATAAATAGCACTGTGATAGGAGAATTATCAGTATTAGACAAGTGACATATATAGTTACCTCTAAAGAACAATATGGCCTGTCTCCTGTCTTATCTAATATTTTAACTGATACTTATATTATATAAGCCTTATCCTTAGTAATTAGATCATAGATGAATATTCTAGAAAGGAACATAAGAAAGCCACATGTGAATACGTCAGTAATATAGGAATTAGCAGTATACATATACACATGGGGACAAATTTGTTGGTAAAACCCACAAAGGTAACTGAAATAACTTGAAAGTGACAAAAGTTATTTTATAGAGGTTTTCCCATCTCCCCTCTCACCAGTTTTTTCTGCTCTCACTTCTTCTCACTACCTGTATTCTTCAGTAAGCTTGGGGGAGGCGTCTTTAAGTGTTTGATGGACACTATGAAGTACCTCACTAGATATAGACATTGCCTTTACCATGAAAGATTATTATGATTACTAGAAATCTAATATAAATGCAGATAATATGCACAGTAAATGTAAATTACATTACGTAGGTTTATAGAGAACACTTACATGCTGCTCGAACAGACAACAAACTTTCATTAACTCAATCTTATAATATACAGAGATAATACAGAGATGATGTCATTTTCCTGATGCACAGCAGAAAATAAAGGTAATGCAGAGAACTTGGCCCCCCTCCCCTCCAGAGAGCAGTGTGTCCCTTTATCCGACCTGGGAGGAATAATTTCACATAGCAGGTAAATGAAGCAGCATTGTAAAGCAAAGTATTTAGGAAAACTCTTGAATTTACATAAGTTAGTAGTATAGATAGGATCCTTGAGATGGGAATACTCCTTTAATAAATGGAAATTTACTGAAAATCAATTAATCAGACATTGCCTGTAAATTGTGTTTCAAACTGAATAATTGCAAAAAACAAACTAATGGACCTGGCCTTGACAACAATGATGGTCCCCTAGAAAAAAACTGAAAATAATGTGACCATTGGGACATGTCCACTAAGTTGTGTCCTGTAATTATCGTCACAGGGGTCTTCACACTTATCAGTCAGTTTATTTTACGAGGTGAGAAGTAGTCAATGTACTGGCTGTTATCATGGTGTGAACAACACTCAACATGGACTGAAGAAAGCCACGGAGAGGCTTGTCTCAGGAGATTAGAAAGAACGTGATAGACAAACATGCTATAGGTAAATTCTGTAAGACATCTCCATGTTCCTTTTACTATGGTTACTGCATATACTATTCAGAAGTTTAAGGTCTACGGGTCTGTAGACAACCTCCCTGGACATGGCCGTAAGAGGAAAACTGATGGCACATTGATGAGATGGATAATACGAAGGGTAACCAAAGAGATTAAAGGTGAACTCCAGTGTCAAAGTACATCAGCGTCAGGTCACATCATCCGTCACTGCCAATTGTAGACGACTGAGGAGAAAATCATAAAAAAAGAGACTGGAATTTGACAAAATGCATACTGAGAATCCACAAAGCTTCTGGGAGAATGTCCTGTGGCCAGTTAAAAAAATCCAGAGCTTTTTGTCAAATCCCATCAGCTCTTTGCTCACAGACGCAAAAATGAAGCCTACAAAGAAAGGAACATTGTACTACTGTAACACATGGAGGAGGCTCGCTTAGGTTTTAGGGCTGCTTTGCAGCATCTGGTGGGGGGGAGGAGTGTCTTGAATCTGTCCAGGGTACAATGAAATCTCCAAACTATAAAGGCAATCTGGAGCAAAATGTCCTGTCCAGTGTCAGAAAGCTTGGTCTCAGCCACAGGCCATGGGTCCTCCAACAGGAGAAGGAGCCAAAAAACACAGCTAAAAACACCCAAGAATGGCCAAAAGCAAAGCTTTGGAATATTGTGAAGTGGCTTTGATGAGCCCTGATTGAAATCCTATTGAACATTTGTAGAAGAAGGAAAAACCTGCAGTCTGGAGAAAGAACCTTCACACAGGAGACAGCTGGAGCAGTCTGCTCATGAGGAGTGGCCAAAATACCTGTGAATAGGGCAGAAGTCTCATTACTGAGGGGTAGAGAAATCATCAGATTGCAGGGATTGCCTCAAAACATTGTGCGACCATATACTAAATGAAGGGGAACATCAGTTATGTCCAGGTCAGCTTCATTAGTTTGTTTTCTACACTTATTCTGTTGAACCACAAATCACAGGCAATGTCTGATTTTCATTTCTTGATTTTAGTAATATATCACAACATTATGTGCATTGTGTATGGCAGGAATATTTTTGCAGAATATGGTAGCACTGTGGAGACTGTAGATTGTCGCTGGTCACTGGTAGTAGCTGTATATTGGGGCTGGTCACCGGTAGTAGCTGTAGATTGGGGATGGTCACCGGTAGTAGCTGTATATTGGGGCTGGTCACCGGTAGTAGCTGTAGATTGGGGATGGTCACTGGTAGTAGCTGTATATTGGGGCTGGTCACCGGTAGTTGCTGTAGATTGGGGATGGTCACTGGTAGTAGCTGTAGATTGGGGATGGTCACAGGTAGTAGCTGTAGATTGGGGATGGTCACCGGTAGTAGCTGTAGATTGGCGCTGCTCACCGTAGTAGCTGTAGATTGGCGCTGGTCACCGGTAGTAACTGTAGATTGGGGATAGTCACCGGTAGTAACTGTAGATTGGGGATGGTCACCGGTAGTAGCTGTAGATTGGGGATGGTCACCGATAGCAGCTGTAGATTGGGGATGGTCACCGGTAGTAGCTGTAGATTGGGGATGGTCACCGATAGTAGCTGTAGATTGGGGATGGTCACCGGTAGTAGCTGTAGATTAGGGATGGTCACCGGTAGTAGCTGTAGATTGGGGATGGTCACCGGTAGTAGTTGCAGATTGGGGATGGTCACCGGTAGTAGCTGTAGATTGGGGATGGTCACCGGTAGTAGCTGTAGATTGGGGATGGTCACCGGTAGTAGCTGTAGATTGGGGATGGTCACCAATAGTAACTGTAGATTGGGGATGGTCACCGGTAGTAGCTGTAGATTGGGGATGGTCACCGGTAGTAGCTGTAGATTGGGGATGGTCACCGATAGTAGCTGTAGATTGGGGATGGTCACCGATAGTAGCTGTAGATTGGGGATGGTCACCGGTAGTAGCTTTAGATTGGGGATGGTCACCGGTAGTAGCTGTAGATTGGGGATGGTCACCGGTAGTAGCTGTAGATTGGGGATGGTCACCGGTAGTAGCTGTAGATTGGGGATGGTCACCGGTAGTAGCTGTAGATTGGGGATGGTCACCGGTAGTAGATGTAGATTGGGGATGGTCACTGGTAGTAGCTGTAGATTGGCGCTGGTCACCGGTAGTAGCTTTAGATTGGGGATGGTCACTGGTAGTAGCTGTAGATTGGGAATGGTCACCGATAGTAGCTGTAGATTGGGGATGGTCACCGGTAGTAGCTGTAGATTGGGGATGGTCACCGGTAGTAGCTGTAGATTGGGGATGGTCACCGGTAGTAGCTGTAGATTGGGGATAGTCACCGGTAGTAGCTGTAGATTGGGGATGGTCACCGGTAGTAGCTGTAGATTGGGGATGGTCACCGGTAGTAGCTGTAGATTGGGGATGGTCACCGGTAGTAGCTGTAGATTGGGGATGGTCACTGGTAGTAGCTGTAGATTGGCGCTGGTCACCGGTAGTAGCTTTAGATTGGGGATGGTCACTGGTAGTAGCTGTAGATTGGGAATGGTCACCGATAGTAGCTGTAGATTGGGGATGGTCACCTGTAGTAGCTGTAGATTGGGGATGGTCACCGGTAGTAGCTTTAGATTGGGGATGGTCACTGGTAGTAGCTGTAGATTGGGAATGGTCACCGATAGTAGCTGTAGATTGGGGATGGTCACCGGTAGTAGCTGTAGATTGGGGATGGTCACCGGTAGTAGCTGTAGATTGGGAATGGTCACTGGTAGTAGCTGTAGATTGGCGCTGGTCACCGGTAGTAGCTTTAGATTGGGGATGGTCACTGGTAGTAGCTGTAGATTGGGAATGGTCACCGATAGTAGCTGTAGATTGGGGATGGTCACCGGTAGTAGCTGTAGATCGGGGATGGTCACTGGAAGTAGCTGTAGATTGGGGATGATGTATTGCAAAATAGCAGCCCTTGAAAAAATGGCTGCTTATGACAAAATGTTTATGATAGCCAGGCCATAAGTAACCTTAATTTGAACCCAGTACCTGTACTCAGATTTACATATCCATACTGATTAGATCACAGGATGCTGTTTAAAGTGATATCTATATGTACATACTAATTAGATCACAAGACGCTGTTTAAGGTGATATCTATATGTACATGCTAATTAGATCACAGGATGCTATTATTATTATTTAAAGTGATATTTACATACCTATACAGATTAGATCAATAGACTCTATTTAAGGTGATATCTATATGTCTATACAGATTAGATCAAAAGAGCCACTCTGTTTGAAGTGATATTTACATACCTATACAGATTAGATCAATGCTGTCTAGGGTGATATCTACACCAACCAGATCAACAGGTTATATATGCATGAAAGGAGCAACTCTGTTTGAAGCATATATGTCACAAGACATATTCTAGTGAAAACTGGCCCCTTCCACATGAATATGATCTTGGAGATAAGTAAGGCCTTACAGAGGTGTATCACTTCTGTAGACGCCCACTTTATGACACACACAAAGGGTATAAATTTGGAAGACATTCCCTCAGCATTAGTGTCACATTTCTTGATAGCAGATCATTGGGGACGCCTGTTGATGCTGCATGCTGTCACATGGCTGAGTGATGCTTCCTACAGATACCCTTATTTATGAAGCATGGCAGTGTTGTAAGTATTTGATTTGATTACCGTACTATACCTGCTGTATTGTAAGTGTTGAATATATATATCATAGTTTGATTGACTTTGGTATTTGATTATACCTTGCATTAGTACAAGTTTTGATTAAGTCACAGTTTGACTAAGTTTGATTACCTTACTATACCTGTTGTATAGTAAGTGTTGAATATATCATAGTTTGATTGACTTTGATATTTGATTATATCTTGCTTTATTGCCAATGTTGATTTGATATATATGTAGTCTATGGGACTAGGGGATAGTCTAGTGTTTTTACTCTATAACTTTATTCTATTACACGGAATCCAAAGAATCTGTTTTCATTTGGCAATACATTTTGTCACTGGAAGTAGCTGTAGATTAGCGCTGGTCACCGGTAGACTCCAACCTCTTCTCCATTACTTCTTTTTCTTCTGATCCTCTTTATGAATGTGTCTTCATTTTCCTGAGGTCTCTGACTATACAGAGCAGGAGCAGAGTGTACAGGACACACACCAGACCATGGAAGATCAGGTGACCCCAGGAGATACTCCGCACACTCTGAATATCTGGAGGGGGAGAAATGTGGAAACAGGGGGATTTAATGTCACTTGAAGATCACAAGTGTTAAATGATAGCAACACCCAAAATGTATATCATACAGATATATAAAGCTGACATATAATACAGACCTATAAAACGGACATATAGTACAGAAATATGAAACATATATAGTACAGACTAGAGATAAGTGATGATGACAATACTGAAACTATTGCAATTAGTCCTGGATGAACCTATAAAATGGCGGCCGGTGGGTGGAGCGGTCACAGTGATGTCATATCAGTATATAGGATGCTGCAGAGGAAGATGTAGAGACTATGGGAAAGAAGTCTCACAGCAGCTACTGAGCGATAAAAAACCCCAACACTGCAACAGTACTACAGAACTCTAGTAGAGGACTCTGGAGCACAGTTTAGTTACAGATAGGTCCATAAATATTTGGACAGAGATAACATTTTTCTAGCTTTGGTTCTGGACATTCCCACAATGTTGAAGTTCAGACTCTCAGCTTTAGTTCAGTGGGATGTACGGTGGCTCAGTGGTTAGCACTGCAGCCTGCAAGGGGTTTGTATGTTCTCCCCGTGTTTGGTGGTTTCCTCCGGGTACTCCGGTCTCCTCCCACACTCCAAAGACATCCTGATAGGGAATGTAGATTGTGAGCCCTATATGGGACAGTGACTGACAATGTGTGTACAGCGCGGCGGAATATGATGGCGATATATAAGTAAGCATAAAATAAAAAAATGACTGTATATAATGTGAGGACTATAAAGCTCAGAATTCATCCGGCTGCTTCTGTCCTGTGTGACATCATCAATAACCACTAGTGACCACTGCCACTGGCAGCCATGCCTGCCCACGCCATCACACTGCCGCCTCCGCCGTGTCTTACACATGATGTGCTAGGCTTTGGATCATGAGCTGTGCCGCGCCTTTACCATACTGTTTTCTTTCCATCATTCTGGTTGATCTTGGTTTCATCCATCCATAGACTGTTCTTCCAGGACTGGGCTGCTTCTTTAGATGTTTTTTAGCCTTCTTATTCCTGAGGCTTATGAGTGTCTTGCACCGCGCAGTGAACCCTCTGTAGTTACTGTCATGCAGTCTCCTCTTTATGGTAGATTTGGATATTGATCCATCGCCTACATCCTGGGGAGTGCTGGTCACTTGGTTGGCTGTTGTGAAGGGGTTTCTCTTCACCATGGATATTATTCTGCAATCATCCACCACTATTGTCTTCCGTCCAGGTCTTTTTACATTGATGAGGTCATCAGGACTTTCTTTCTTTCTCAGGATGTACCAAACTGTAGATTTTGCCCCTCCTAATATTATAACAATTTCTCAGATGGTATTTTTCTGTTTTCGCAGCATAAGGAGGGCTTGTTTCACCTGCATGGAGAGATCCTTTGACCGCATGTTTTCTTCACAGCAAAATCTTACAAATGCAAGCACCGCGCCTCAAATCAATGCCAGGCCTTTTATCTGCTTAATAGAGAAGGACATAAGGAAGGAATTGCCCCCAAACCTGCCCAGGAAACAGCCGCAGAGTCAATTGTACAATTACTTTTGTTCCCTTTAAATACAGGGTGGTGCATGTTACTGAGCTGTAACTCCTAAACCCTTCATCCAATTGTAATGTGGATCCCTTCACATGAAAGCTGAAAGTCTGGACTTTATGTCCATGTCCATTATATAACTAGAACTTGAATATGTTTCAATAAACAGGTAAAAAAAAATTGTGTCAGAGTCCAAATATATATGGACCTACTGTAGATTTAATCCATTTTAGACAGAGAAGCAGAAAAATCATAGCAGTGGGGGGAGAAGCTCTGCTGCACTATAGTGTGACAGTTCACTGTCTTACATACAGTCTGATTGATCCTTTGAGTGCAAAATATAATTGTTAAGCATTTTCTTGCAGGAGATCATTAAACACATTGTCAGAGCTGCTGTGACTGCTGCACTGTAGTCTGTTACTGTCCACTCAGTACTGTGACTGTCTTACATTACAGTCTGACTCGCCAGGTCACGCTTTGAGTGCAAATCACTTTTCTTGAATCCAGAAAATTATTGCAGTGCACTCTGGTTGCTTTTACATGCCTGTCATCTGCAACTTGCCACATCCACTTATTGGTTTCTTGCAGATGGTACTTACAGTACATACAGTTAGGGCACAATTACAATGTAATGTATCACACTCAGATATTTTTTCTTCTTACGGTTAAGTGCCAGTGACGGGGTCCATGTTATATATGGCTGTCCCTTACTGTAGACTTCAGCAATCCATAAAGACAGAAGCTTCACGCTGAAACCTGACAAAACTCAATTCACACTTTCCTAAGATAGTGTTGCAAGAGAGATTGATGTCAAGCAACAGAAATTTACATCTAGAGCCATCCAGTGTCTTCAATTCCTGAGTCCTCGTTCCTCCTGAGCCTCGGCACTTGTGGATGGCTGAGGTTTTGGTACTGGGTATAGATCCCAAAACATGGTGTCTTTTCACTGGGTATTCCTGACTGGTCAGAGACAAGCTCATTACCATGGACAAGTACTAGCAAGCTGAAGAGATGGAGGCCTTGCACATACTACAGGAATTAGGGCACATTGTGGATTAGTCAATGTCAATGCTGAAGATCCTGAGTGGTTTTTATACCGCTGTACTTGTATGCCAAGCCCAAGAGTCCAAAAGGAATGAGACCCCGGAGACTTCTGGGCCAGCAGATTAGATCAGTGGCAGGAGCCGGCCCAGTCTGCCATGGGTGTAAGGGCTTGTGAGTCTCTCTTGTCCAGCCTCACATTTTATTCCAATTCTGTTGTTCTCAGTCGCGCCTCCGACGCACCTCCTGCCAGTAAGGAGTCATTTTGGGCACTTTATTTTCAAAAAGCCATTTCACTTTTCAACCGGACACAATGACAGTTTGCCACAAATCACATCTTCTGTATTTTCTCCTCTACTGTCTTACTGAGGGCAATATGAGGGCAGAGCGTGAGGAGAGAGAGAGGAGGCAGAGCGTGAGGAGAGAGGGGGCAGAGTGTGAGGAGAGAGGGGGCAGAGCGTGAGGAGAGAGAGAGGGGGCAGAGTGTGAGGAGAGAGGGGGCAGAGTGTGAGGAGAGAGGGGGCAGAGTGTGAGGAGAGAGAGAGGGGGCAGAGTGTGAGGAGAGAGGGGGCAGAGTGTGAGGGAGAGGGGGCAGAGTGTGAGGAGAGAGAGAGGGGGCAGAGCGTGAGGAGAGAGAGAGGGGGCAGAGTGTGAGGAGAGAGAGAGGGGGCAGAGTGTGAGGATAAAGGGGGCAGAGTGTGAGGAGAGAGAGAGGGGGCAGAGCGTAAGGGAGAGAGAGAGGGGGCAGAGTGTGAGGAGAGAGGGGGCAGAGTGTGAGGAGAGAGGGGGCAGAGCGTGAGGAGAGAACAGAGGGGGCAGAGCGTGAGGAGAGAGGGGGCAGAGTGTGAGGAGAGAGAGGGGGCAGAGCGTGAGGAGAGAGAGAGGGGGCAGAGTGTGAGGAGAGAGGGGGCAGAGCGTGAGGAGAGAGAGAGGGGCAGAGTGTGAGGGAGAGAGGGGGCAGAGCGTGAGGAGAGAGAGAGGGGGCAGAGTGTGAGGGAGAGAGGGGGCAGAGTGTGAGGAGAGAGGGGGCAGAGCGTGAGGGAGAGAGAGAGGGGGCAGAGTGTGAGGAGAGAGGGGGCAGAGTGTGAGGAGAGAGGGGGCAGAGCGTGAGGAGAGAGAGAGAGGGGGCAGAGTGTGAGGAGAGAGGGGGCAGAGTGTGAGGAGAGAGGGGGCAGAGCGTGAGGAGAGAGAGAGGGGGCAGAGTGTGAGGAGAGAGGGGGCAGAGTGTGAGGAGAGAGGGGGCAGAGCGTGAGGGAGAGAGAGAGGGGGCAGAGTGTGAGGAGAGAGGGGGCAGAGTGTGAGGGAGAGAGGGGCAGAGTGTGAGGAGAGAGAGAGGGGGCAGAGTGTGAGGAGAGAGGGGGCAGAGTGTGAGGAGAGGGGGCAGAGTGTGAGGAGAGAGAGAGGGGGCAGAGCGTAAGGAGAGAGAGAGGGGGCAGAGTGTGAGGAGAGAGGGGGCAGAGTGTGAGGGAGAGAGGGGGCAGAGCGTGAGGAGAGAGAGAGAGGGGGCAGAGCGTGAGGAGAGAGGGGGCAGAGTGTGAGGAGAGAGAGGGGGCAGAGCGTGAGGAGAGAGAGAGAGGGGGCAGAGTGTGAGGAGAGAGGGGGCAGAGCGTGAGGGAGAGAGAGAGGGGGCAGAGTGTGAGGAGAGAGGGGGCAGAGCGTGAGGAGAGAGAGAGAGGGGGCAGAGTGTGAGGAGAGAGGGGGCAGAGTGTGAGGAGAGAGGGGGCAGAGCGTGAGGGAGAGAGAGAGGGGGGCAGAGTGTGAGGGAGAGAGGGGGCAGAGTGTGAGGAGAGAGGGGGCAGAGCGTGAGGGAGAGAGAGAGGGGGCAGAGTGTGAGGAGAGAGGGGGCAGAGTGTGAGGGAGAGAGGGGGCAGAGTGTGAGGGAGAGAGAGGGGGCAGAGCGTGAGGGAGAGAGAGAGGGGGGCAGAGTGTGAGGAGAGAGGGGGGCAGAGTGTGAGGAGAGAGAGAGGGGGCAGAGCGTGAGGAGAGAGAGAGAGGAGGCAGAGCTTGAGGAGAGAGGGGGCAGAGCATGAGGATAGAGGGGGCAGAGCGTGAGGAGAGAGAGAGGGGGCAGAGCGTGAGGAGAGAGAGAGAGGGGGCAGAGTGTGAGGAGAGAGGGGGCAGAGTGTGAGGAGAGAGAGAGGGGGCAGAGTGTGAGGATAAAGGGGGCAGAGTGTGAGGAGAGAGAGAGAGGGGGGCAGAGTGTGAGGGAGAGAGAGAGGGGGCAGAGCGTGAGGAGAGAATAGAGGGGGCAGAGCGTGAGGGAGAGAACAGAGGGGGCAGAGTGTGAGGAGAGAGAGAGAGGGGCAGAGCATGAGGATAGAGGGGGCAGAGTGTGAGGAGAGAGAGAGGGGGCAGAGCGTGAGGAGAGAGGGGGCAGAGTGTGAGGAGAGAGAGAGGGGGCAGAGCATGAGGATAGAGGGGGCAGAGCGTGAGGAGAGAGAGAGAGGGGGCAGAGCGTGAGGAGAGAGGGGGCAGAGCGTGAGGAGAGAGAGAGGGGGCAGAGCGTGAGGGAGAGAGGGGGCAGAGCGTGAGGATAGAGGGGGCAGAGTGTGAGGAGAGAGAGAGGGGGCAGAGCATGAGGATAGAGGGGGCAGAGCGTGAGGAGAGAGAGAGGGGGCAGAGCGTGAGGATAGAGAGAGCAGAATGTAAGGAGAGAACAGAGTGTGTAGAGGAGGTAGAGCGTGAGGAGAGAGAGAGGATGGGGGGCAGAGCATGTTGGAAAAGAGATGGGGCAGAGTGTGAGGAGAGAGAAGGCAGAGGATGAGGAGGGAACAGAGTGTGAGAAGAGAAAATATTCATTGAATTGGAGTTTAACGAAAGTAGTGAGAAAATCCTCCCATATACAGCAGTGCAGCCTGTGGCTCACACCACATTACAGATAAAGTCTGAAGATTCATGACATTTGTGTCTTCTGAGTACTGAGAGAGTGGAGGGATGGAGACCCCGAGTGGGAAGAGAAGCAACAAATTGGGACTTTATATTGTCTCTCACTACTGACTATGCAGGAGCTACTCAGGCTGGAGCGCTCAGAGCAGAGACAAGTAATGGACCCTCCACCTGCCCCACCTGATTAGTACTAATAGATAACGGGGTACAAGGAAAGATATTTTTTTTCTGCAGATAGTGATGTAGACGAGTCAGTGAACCGGACTATAATCACCTACCTGACACCATAGAGCATAACATGTCATCGCTCACCTGGACATGTCTCGTAGGTCTCGCTGGAATTCTTCTCCCCGAGGTTGTTCCTCACAGAGCAGTGGACCTGCCAAGGTCCTGGTGACATCACAGAAGTGACATTGATCATTTTCTGCCCCTTTGTGACATTTTCAGTAAATGTTTCCCCATTCACAGACAGATAGAAGATGGGGCTCGTGCCACTGTCCACCGAGCAGGAGATCTGGAGACTGCCATTGTGACAAGAGACCTTCAGGACAGGAACTGATGGTTGAACTAAGAGAGAGACAGACGGACAGCTGGTGAAGAGAGGTAAATGTCCAGTGTGGGCCCCAGAGCTAACACTCTACTGATCAGGGAATGCTGGGAGTTGTAGTTTTAGAAATACTGGAGTATCACAGCTGCTCCTGAGATCATGACTTGTGGATATGAGATGGCCCCTCACCCACAGTGAATGTATGATGTGAATAAATGAACAGCTTTATATTGCTGTATAAGAAAGAAATATACAGAACAAAGCGCTCCCTGTGGTGAAACTGTTAGGATACCACAAATGCCCACTTTCTCACATTAACCTTAAGGTTTGGGCAGGGGCGCACCACTAATGAGGCGAGGTGAGGCGGCCGCCTCGGGCGGCACTGTCCGGGGGGCGGCATTTTTACTATTTAATGTAAACCAGCCCAGGACAGGCCGCTTTAAAAAAAAAAAAAAAACCAGAGCTGAGCGGGGCCTGTCCTGGGCTGGTTTACAAGACGTCGCATCCCAGCGCAGGCGGCGATACAATGTCATCACGCCGCCTACGCTGAGACACAGACGTCGCGGACAAGAAGAGGAGGAGGCGGCGGCTGCATCAAGGCATCGCAGGTGAGTATAGCTTTTTTTTTATATATATAAATAGGCCGTAACCTGTTGGAGTATCCCCGGCAGGTAACGACATAAAAACCAGTGTTACTCACCTCCTGCGATCCGATATAACTCCGAGCAGGCTTCAGGCCTCGGTGACGTCATCAGGTCGCGTCGCCGGCCTGATCACGTGACGTGTGTGCGCAATTAAACAGGGCCGAAAGCTGCAAGGAGTGCACCGGTGTCCAGGATTGGTAAGTAACACTGGTTTTTATGTTTGTATTCTCCCCTGGGTCTCCAATCATTATACTCTGGGGTCTGAAAAGACCCCAGAGTATAATAATAGTTCATGGGTGGCCCACTATGGGGCATAATACCCTGTGCAGGGGCCACTATGGGGCATAATACCCTGTGCAGGGGCCACTCTGGAGCATAATACAAGTGCAGGGGCCACTATAGAGCATAATACCGAGTGCAGGGGCCACTATAGAGCATAATACTGGGTGCAGGGGACACTATGGAGCATAATACCCTGTGCAGGGGCCACTCTGGAGCATAATACCAGTGCAAGGGCCACTATGGAGGATAATACCAGTGCAAGGGCCACTATGGAGGATAATACCAGTGCAGGGGCCACTATGGAGCATAATACCAGTGCAAGGGCCACTATAGAGCATAATACCAGTGCAGGGGCCACTATGGAGCATAATACCGTGAGCAGGGGCCACTATGGAGCATAATACCGTGTGCAGGGGCCGCTGAGAGGCATAATACAGTGTGCAGGGGCTGCTGTGGAACATTATAGTGTGTGTAAATGGGGCGCTATAAACATGGGCTATGGCACCTGTTTATATTATACGCTGTCTGTTTATAGTGACCGTGTGATGTAATTGTAGCCTTGTCAGATACTGTAGACATGTATAGGACGAGGCTGTAGTTACATTACATGGCCGCTATGAGATGAATTACACTATGTAAACAGAGAAGTGGTCATGGCGCTTACACAGGTACCATTCAAACAGCTGATCAGTGGGGGTCCTGGGTTTTTGAACCCCACTGATTAGTTTATTAATGACCTGGAAAACCTTTTAATTAGTTAACACCTGGGGTATTATTAATAAGGGGCACTATTTATACAGGGTACACACGGACATTATTAATAAGGGGCACTATTTATACAGGGTACACGGACATTATTAATAAGGGGAACTATACAGGGCACACACGGACATTATTAATAAGGGGCACTATTTATACAGGGTACATGGACATTATTAATAAGGGGCACTATTTATACAGGGCACACACGGACATTATTAATAAGGGGCACTATTTATACAGGGTACACACGGACATTATTAATAAGGGGCACTATTTATACAGGGTACACACAGACATTATTAATAAGGGGCACTATTTATACAGGGTACACACGGACATTATTAATAAGGGGCACTATTTATACAGGGTACACACGGACATTATTAATAAGGGGCACTATTTATACAGGGCACACACGGACATTATTAATAAGGGGCACGATTTATACAGGGGGTACACACGGACATTATTAATAAGGGGAACTATTTATACAGGGTACACACGGACATTATTAATAAGGGGCACTATTTATACAGGGTACACACGGACATTATTAATAAGGGGCACTATTTATACAGGGGGTACACACGGACATTATTAATAAGGGGCACTATTTATACAGGGTACACACGGACATTATTAATAAGGGGCACTATTTATACAGGGTACACACGGACATTATTAATAAGGGGCACTATATATACAGGGTACACACGGACATTATTAATAAGGGGCACTATTTATACAGGGTACACACGGACATTATTAATAAGGGGCACTATTTATACAGGGTACACACAGACATTATTAATAAGAGGCACTATTTATACAGGGTACACACAGACATTATTAATAAGGGGCACTATTTATACAGGGTACAGACGGACATTATTAATAAGGGGCACTATTTATACAGGGTACACACGGACATTATTAATAAGGGGCACTATTTATACAGGGTACACACGGACATTATTAATAAGGGGCACTATTTATACAGGGTACACACGGACATTATTAATAAGGGGCGCTATTTATACAGAGTACACACGGACATTATTAATAAGGGGCACTATTTATACAGGGTACACACGGACATTATTAATAAGAGGCACTATTTATACAGGGTACACACGGACATTATTAATAAGGGGCACTATTTATACAGGGCACACACGGACATTATTAATAAGGGGCACTATTTATACAGGGTACACACGGACATTATTAATAAGGGGCACTATTTATACAGGGTACACACGGACATTATTAATAAGGGGCACTATTTATACAGGATACACACGGACATTATTAATAAGGGGCACTATTTATACAGGGTACACAGGGACATTATTAATAAAGGGCACTAGTTATACAGGGTACACACAGACATTATTAATAAGGGGCACTATTTATACAGGGTACACGGACATTATTAATAAGAGGCACTATTTATACAGGGTACACACGGACATTATTAATAAGGGGCACTATTTATACAGGGTACACACAGACATTATTAATAAGGGGCACTATTTATACAGGGTATACAGGGACATTATTAATAAGGGGCACTATTTATACAGGGTACACGGACATTATTAATAAGGGGCACTTTTTATACAGGGTACACACGGAAATTATTAATAAGGGGCACTAGTTATACAGGGTACACACAGACATTATTAATAAGGGGCACTATTTATATAGGGTACACACGGACATTATTAATAAGGGGCACTATTTATACAGGGTACACACGGACATTATTAATAAGGGGCACTATTTATACAGGGTACACACGGACATTATTAATAAGGGGCACTATTTATACAGGGTACACACAGACATTATTAATAAGGGGCACTATTTATACAGGGTACACACGGACATTATTAATAAGGGGCACTAGTTATACAGGGTACACACAGACATTATTAATAAGGGGCACTATTTATACAGGGTACACACGGACATTATTAATAAGGGGTACTATTTATACAGGGTACACACGGACATTATTAATAAGGGGCATATTTATACAGGGTACACACAGACATTATTAATAAGGGGCACTATTTATACAGGGTACACACGGACATTATTAATAAGGGGCACTATTTATACAGGGTACACACAGACATTATTAATAAGGGGCACTATTTATACAGGGTACACACGGACATTATTAATAAGGGGCACTAGTTATACAGGGTACACACAGACATTATTAATAAGGGGCACTATTTATACAGGGTACACACGGACATTATTAATAAGGGGCACTATTTATACAGGGTACACATGGACATTATTAATAAGGGGCACTATTTATACAGGGTACACACGGACATTATTAATAAGGGGCACTATTTATACAGGGTACACACGGACATTATTAATAAGGGGCACTATTTATACAGGGTACACACGGACATTATTAATAAGGGGCACTAGTTATACAGGGTACACACGGACATTATTAATAAGGGGCACTATTTATACAGGGTACACACGGACATTATTAATAAGGGGCACTATTTATACAGGGTACACACGGACATTATTAATAAGGGGCACTATTTATACAGGGTACACACGGACATTATTAATAAGGGGCACTATTTATACAGGGCACACACGGACATTATTAATAAGGGGCACTATTTATACAGGGCACACACGGACATTATTAATAAGGGGCACTATTTATACAGGGTACACACGGACATTATTAATAAGGGGCACTATTTATACAGGATACACACGGACATTATTAATAAGGGGCACTATTTATACAGGGTACACAGGGACATTATTAATAAGGGGCACTAGTTATACAGGGTACACACAGACATTATTAATAAGAGGCACTATTTATACAGGGTACACACGGACATTATTAATAAGGGGCACTAGTTATACAGGGTACACACGGACATTATTAATAAGGGGCACTATTTATACAGGGTACACAGGGACATTATTAATAAGGGGCACTATTTATACAGGGTACACGGACATTATTAATAAGGGGCACTATTTATACAGGGTACACACGGAAATTATTAATAAGGGGCACTAGTTATACAGGGTACACACAGACATTATTAATAAGGGGCACTATTTATACAGGGTACACATGGACATTATTAATAAGGGGCACTATTTATACAGGGTACACACGGACATTATTAATAAGGGGCACTATTTATACAGGGTACACACGGACATTATTAATAAGGGGCACTATTTATACAGGGTACACACGGACATTATTAATAAGGGGCACTATTTATACAGGGTACACACGGACATTATTAATAAGGGGCACTATTTATACAGGGTACACACGGACATTATTAATAAGGGGCACTATTTATACAGGGCACACACGGACATTATTAATAAGGGGCACTATTTATACAGGGCACACACGGACATTATTAATAAGGGGCACTATTTATACAGGGTACACACGGACATTATTAATAAGGGGCACTATTTATACAGGATACACACGGACATTATTAATAAGGGGCACTATTTATACAGGGTACACAGGGACATTATTAATAAGGGGCACTAGTTATACAGGGTACACACAGACATTATTAATAAGAGGCACTATTTATACAGGGTACACACGGACATTATTAATAAGGGGCACTAGTTATACAGGGTACACACGGACATTATTAATAAGGGGAACTATTTATACAGGGTACACAGGGACATTATTAATAAGGGGCACTATTTATACAGGGTACACGGACATTATTAATAAGGGGCACTATTTATACAGGGTACACACGGAAATTATTAATAAGGGGCACTAGTTATACAGGGTACACACAGACATTATTAATAAGGGGCACTATTTATACAGGGTACACACGGACATTATTAATAAGGGGCACTATTTATACAGGGTACACACGGACATTATTAATAAGGGGCACTATTTATACAGGGTACACACAGACATTATTAATAAGGGGCACTATTTATACAGGGTACACACGGACATTATTAATAAGGGGCACTAGTTATACAGGGTACACACAGACATTATTAATAAGGGGCACTATTTATACAGGGTACACACGGACATTATTAATAAGGGGCACTATTTATACAGGGTACACATGGACATTATTAATAAGGGGCACTATTTATACAGGGTACACACGGACATTATTAATAAGGGGCACTATTTATACAGGGTACACACGGACATTATTAATAAGGGGCACTATTTATACAGGGTACACACGGACATTATTAATAAGGGGCACTAGTTATACAGGGTACACACGGACATTATTAATAAGGGGCACTATTTATACAGGGTACACACGGACATTATTAATAAGGGGCACTATTTATACAGGGTACACACGGACATTATTAATAAGGGGCACTATTTATACAGGGTACACACGGACATTATTAATAAGGGGCACTATTTATACAGGGCACACACGGACATTATTAATAAGGGGCACTATTTATACAGGGCACACACGGACATTATTAATAAGGGGCACTATTTATACAGGGTACACACGGACATTATTAATAAGGGGCACTATTTATACAGGATACACACGGACATTATTAATAAGGGGCACTATTTATACAGGGTACACAGGGACATTATTAATAAGGGGCACTAGTTATACAGGGTACACACAGACATTATTAATAAGAGGCACTATTTATACAGGGTACACACGGACATTATTAATAAGGGGCACTAGTTATACAGGGTACACACGGACATTATTAATAAGGGGCACTATTTATACAGGGTACACAGGGACATTATTAATAAGGGGCACTATTTATACAGGGTACACGGACATTATTAATAAGGGGCACTATTTATACAGGGTACACACGGAAATTATTAATAAGGGGCACTAGTTATACAGGGTACACACAGACATTATTAAAATAAGGGGCACTATTTATACAGGGTACACACGGACATTATTAATAAGGGGCACTATTTATACAGGGTACACACGGACATTATTAATAAGGGGCACTATTTATACAGGGTACACACAGACATTATTAATAAGGGGCACTATTTATACAGGGTACACACGGACATTATTAATAAGAGGCACTATTTATACAGGGTACACACGGACATTATTAATAAGGGGCACTATTTATACAGGGTACACACGGACATTATTAATAAGGGGCACTATTTATACAGGGTACACACGGACATTATTAATAAGGGGCGCTATTTATACAGGGTACACACAGACATTATTAATAAGGGGCACTATTTATACAGGGTACACACGGACATTATTAATAAGGGGCACTATACAGGGTACACACGGACATTATTAATAAGGGGCGCTATTTATACAGGGTACACACAGACATTATTAATAAGGGGCACTATTTATACAGGGTACACACGGACATTATTAATAAGGGGCACTATTTATACAGGGTACACACAGACATTATTAATAAGGGACACTATTTATACAGGGTACACACGGACATTATTAATAAGGGGCACTATTTATACAGGGTACACACAGACATTATTAATAAGGGGCACTAGTTATACAGGGTACATGCGAACATTATTAATAAGGGGCACTATTTATACAGGGTACACGCGGACATTATTAATAAGGGGCACTATTTATACAGGGTACACACGGACATTATTAATAAGGGGCACTATTTATACAGGGTACACACGGACATTATTAATAAGGGGCACTATTTATGCAGGGTACACATGGACATTATTAATATAAAGATACACTTGGGGGTATTATTCATTATGGGGGGTTATATCATATATTGTATAATTGGGGTAGCAGCAGGATGGGGGTGCAGGTGAGGACAATGTGGGTCGGTGCCTGAAAAAGTGAGGAGCCAAAGATGTCTGTGCTGCAAACTTTATAGAGACAAGTCACAGCGGGAAGAAGTGGTCATGGCGGTCCAGAGGGAAGAGAAGGGAAATGTGACCGATTAGTCAGAGACGTCACCTGTAAGTCACAGAATGTTACTGCCCTGTATACATCTAAATGATAGAGGATAAATACCTGAGTGATGGGGGTCTGTCTGCTGAGACCCCACTGACCGCAGCCATATATACTGTATAGGTGTCACTTGGTGGATGGACGAACCCGCGGGGCTCTCATTCACTTCAATGGGAGTGCCAAAGATAGCCGAAGTCCAGTCCTCAGCTATCTGCGGGGCTCCTATTATAGAGAATGGGGGCCACGTGGGCTCGTCCATCCACCAAGCAGGAGATGTGTGAAGTTACTTTCATTGTTAATGCCGTGTTGTGGATCTGATACTGAAGTAATACAGGAAGAAGAATTCTTATAAACTGTTTTATAACTTTGTGTATTGTGTATATTGTGCGATGATAACAGTGTGTTAAACTAGTAGCATGGAAACACAGTTTTTTTTTTTTGGTTTGTTTTTTTTGGGGGGGGGGGCGGGGGGTGTCTTTCTATAGTCCGCCTCAGGCAGCAAAGAGGCTAGGTTCACCACTGCACTGGCGCCTGCGTAATGGAGGTTCTGTGTGTTGGGAAGGATGTAAGTACAGAGGTCCTAGTGTGAGACGGCATAAGCGCTAAGCGCGCATGCGCAATGAATGAAACAGCAGCGATGCTGAGATTAGCCAAGATCTACAGCTAAATGAAATCTAATAAAGTATGTGTGTACTATGGAAATGCAAACAATAATAGACGAATGTAATAGTGGGGGGAGATGAGTACAATATATGTAATAGTGGGGGGAGATGAGTACAATATATGTAATAGTGGGGGGAGATGAGTACAATATATGTAATAGAAATTTTTTACACTACTACGGCTTCATGAAATATCGTAAAGTATGTATGTTATGTGAAGATGAAAATAAAATTTATATATATATATATATATATATATATATATATTGGGTATATGTAAGGTGGAAAGGGAAAATGATAATGTGTTTCCATTCAGTCTTGTGCCAGCGACTCCTTGCTGGGAGTCCTGCACCTCATGTAACCGCTAAGACCAATTAGGTACAGGATTTCCAGAAATGAGGCGCCGCCATGAGACCGAACAGACACAGGTGGGGGACAACAGGGTGCTGGGGACAGGTGAGTATGCTTTTTTTTAAAAAAAAAAATTATTTTTACACTTCCCTGGCGGCCGCCACAATGGTTGCTCCAGTTAATAGACAACGTCTTTTAAGTGGTTGTTTGGACCACATTTTTTTATGGCCACTTCACTGGTCCCCCCACATAGTGGCCTCTTCACTGGTCCCCCCATACTGTATGGGAAACAGTGATGGGGGTTAACATCTTGTGTGATGCATATTAAAGGGATTGTCCAGGGTTAATCTTTTTTATGGCCTATGGATAGGCCATAAATACCTGATCGGTAGGGGGCTGACACATCGCACCATCACTGTACATACACTGTGCATCACCGGCGCCCGTTCTGTCCACAACATAGGGCCGGAAGCAGAAAGCTCCATCCGCTGTATAGCAGCCCGGCGCCTTCACTGCTCAGCTCCTACTGACTTCAATAAGTGTTGAGATGCAGTGAAGGTGCCCGGCTAATACACAGTGGACAGAGCTTTCTGCTTCTGGCCCTGTATTGTGTACAGTACGGGCATCAGAAGTGGCTCCGTACAGCTGATCGGTCCGGGGTCAGCCCCCTACAGATCAGGTATTTATGGCCTATCTTGAGGATAAACTATAACAAATTATGCCTGGACAACCCCTTTAATATAACCACCTAATGCGCCACACTTTAAAGAGGTTGTCCAGTATAAATTTTTTCTTTTTTATAATTAGTCTGGGGGAGGTGAACCCCTCCCCATAAAAAACAAAAACATACTAAACATACTCACCTACCCCCGGTCCTCTGGTGTCAGCAGGTCCCAGCACTTTCTGGTCCTGCTGCTCCGCTGTCTTTTTTTGCCGGAAGTCCTCACTGGCTGTGACGTCCCAGGTCCCTTCCTTTACGCTGCTGATTGGCCTCAGGGGGTCATGTGACGTCACAGGTAGTCACATGCAGGGGGTACTTGCACTGGAAGAAAACAGAGCTGTAGGCTAAACCGCGCTGGGAGACACTGGGGACAGGAGAGAGTTTCTTTTTTTTTTTTTTTTTCCCACCTGTGTAATTAAAAAAAAAAAAGAAAAAAAAATGTTATCCTGCACATCCCCTTTAATGTCCCCCAGGCTATTGGCCTCCATTAGTTATCATTTTGCCAATGCAAATGTATTGGCAGAGGCGTAACTAAGGTCTTGTGGGCCCGGTGCAAACTTTTGTCCGGGGCCCCCTACCCCCTCCCTAGAGAGAATTCTTGATAGTGACGGTTACGGGCGCTGCAGCGATATCTCAGATACTTGAAAGGGATACGGCTTTAGTATCCACAACTGCAGTTATCAAGAATACGGTGAGTGAGCAGCGCAGTGCCGACATGTAAACAATACTGGGACAGTATAATGTGCTCCGCAGTGGCCCCCACACAGCATTATGTGCTCCGCAGTGGCCCCCACACAGCATTATGTGCTCCGCAGTGGACCCCACACAGCATTATGTGCTCCACAGTGGCCCCCACACAGCATTATGTGCTCCGCAGTGGCCCCTACACAGTATAATATGGTCCGCAGTGGCCCTTACACAGTATAATATGCTCCGCAGTGGCCCCCACACAGCATTAAGTGCTCCGCAGTGGCCCCCACACAGCATTATGTGCTCCGCAGTGGCCCCCACACAGCATTATATACCCACAGTGCCCCCCCCCCCCAGAGCCGGTGCTATTATTATACTCTCAGATCCCAGAATATAATAAGTAGAGGCCCAGGAGAAGTGATTGAAATAACAAACACTTATACTCACCTTGTCTTACCTCTCCGGGGTATCCTCGCTCTGTCCTGCTGTCTTTCCGATCTTCCTTGGTCCCCTGGTCTCCACGTCCCGTGCCCCAGATGTCACCGTTGGGGCCTTTGGACCTCTGCAGTCACGTCGGGCATGATGACGTCATTACGCCGGCGCGCCCATGTCACCGCTGTTCCCCTACCACTATCATGGAAATCCGGGGCCCCGGCCACTTCCAGTCCCAGCACCCCATGTGGCCACGATCCTTAAGCCACTGTCCATTGGTCAGGGGCCTGATCGGGATGGTCAGGGGCCTGATCGGGCCCCTGACTGTCCCGATTGGGGCCCTGACTGTCCCGATTGGACCCCTGACCTTTGCATTGGCAAAATGGAGACTAAATATAGTCGGGGCTCAGGGCCCACCAAGGGATTCATCGGTTCCCCAGTGGGCCAGTCCGACCCTGGTTGTACACCTCTCCTTGGATCGCTGTTATCCTACCAGCGACCTCAACTTCAATAAAGGTAATAATATGATGTATTATGGCAATTGATACCATTACAATTACATTAGCTTATCTTTCTGGTGTGGATACGTTTTATCCAAGTAGTTATACATGTTGAGACGTTGTGTTTGTACATTTTGTGAGTCAATCATTATGTTCCTCAGAATGGATTACATTATAGTCTTTTAGGCATTTGTTTAATTGATATGTTTTAGTGTATTTTTTATTGCTGTGATTATTGGTTTGTTCATCATGTGACTTACTTTGCCCTCCCCTTATAGGCAGTCCTATTTACACTTGGTGGATACTCACCTACACATGTACGTTTGGTTTGAGAAAGGGGTCCTTATACTCCGAAACGCGTTACCTTTGTACTATATGAATACCCTTATACTATATATCACCATTTTATTCTGTTATTTGTATGTTTTTATCTCCTATCTGTTTTTATTTTTTTAATATAATAAAGTACTGTTAATCCAGTTGGTTTGTATGTCCTGATAAGATGGTGGCTTTCCAACTACAATTTTATCTAAGAGTGTGACGCGCCATTGGCCGTCTCTATCTACCACAATACAGATTTGTAATGTGGATATACACTTCTACAGCTTTATATTGCATCATATGACTTCATCTCCCCTGAGTCCTTCTCTGATATCGGATCAGCAAATATCTATTAGATACATGGCCTCAGCGAGATACCTCAGCCACCTGACACAGGTTCACTTCAAGAGTCCCAATGACCCTATTGAACACCCTCAGTCCGGTATGAACCACCTGCCAATCCCAGGATGAGTTACCATTATCACCCATCAGACTGGCCGTCACTATGACTTTAACATCCTCTATTAGATACAATGAATCCATCAAACTTCCTGCAACATCCCCGACTCCCCATCGTGACTGATAATGAACAGACCCATCAGGACGTCATATACGTTGACTTTCATGGAGAAACTTCTTTTCATGAATTATAAAATCAGGTCAACGTCTATACTAAAGGCCCTAGACCCCCGACTCATACGGAGTCATCCTCCAGCACTGAGGAGAGGAGAAACCTCCCCATGTGGAAGAAACCTCTAGGGAGCCAAGGCTGAAGGACTGCAAGGACAATGACAACATGGAACTCAGCTTGATGTTATTGAAGTTTTTCATGGTAATAAACAATATAGAACAATAGACATAAAAATATATCAACTTTACAGTACAGGTAATAGGGACATTTAAATCCCGCCCACTGGACCACCCCAAACTGGACTGGAACACCAATCGCACACAGGGTTTGGGCCTCTTCTTTGGAGGCAGTGTTTCAGTAAGCTCCACCTCTTTTCAGGCCTAGAAGTGTCTGAATTTACTGGATTGTATGATGAAGTATGATGAGAATGTGTTATTATGTAATTAATATGTAAATCACACAGGATGGGCCGCCCAATAATATATCGAATAAAGAATTGTACAAGGTGACAAGCGAGACAGGAAAGGGCAGAAGACTGGGCAGAGGAGACCTCTCGCCCTCCTGGTGGTCACCGACACTTACCAGTTATCAAGAGATCTCAGTACAAAACTGCCACTGGTTGTGTCTTCAGGCAGATACCTAGAAGGGTTGTCTAGTCCTAAAACTAAAATGGCCACCTCTACAAGTTTGGGCAGGAAAGAGACGTGTGTGTGATTCGGGCTGTGACGATCTAGCACCACCTGACATCACCTGACAGCCTCTCAGCCAATAGACAGTGGTGGGCGGACTCTAGAAATGGGCAAATCTGTTCACAAGCTGGATTCAACCCAAATATTCCAAACGGCTTGCTTTTTAACAAAATTGAACAATTTGGAATTTGTCTTAGACAAACTAAAATGGCCGCTGCTGGTGAATGATTATACTCTGGGGTCTCACAGTGACATGGGCCCACCGAGCACCATAGCGTCACAGGAGAGCGCTGGATTCTGCAAGGAAGCAGAGACGGCGCACCCGAGACCCCAGTGAGGCCCAAAAGAGGTGAAGAATGAAGTGTATGAATGTTTTTGGGTTTTTTGTCACCTCCCATGATCCCCCACCTATTATACTCTGAGGTCTGAAGAGACTGGACTGGTGGGAGAAGGTAACTGAGGGATTGCTTGTTGGGGAGGCTCATAGATAACCCCACCCTCAGGGGCTGATAATAGTGATCAATCCCCAATAGTAATTGTTCTACAGCCCAAATCTCATCATCTTTCCCAGACTTGGACTCTCTCAAAATCCCGGATTACCCGGAGCAGAAGACCGGGGGACATTCACTAATTTCACAGATCTTACTGGTGACCTTACACAGGAGACCCAGCACTGATCTACCCATCATGAAGATCCTCTGCATGGTCCAGCCCAGGTTCTCAGTGGTGTGGTGAGTTAGGTGTGGACAGGAGCCAGTTCTCGGGGTCAGGTTGGGTGTTCGGACCTCACCCATGTGACACACCCAGCACTGTAGGTGGAAGAAGCTTCTCCTCTCCTCCACCTGATCTTCTATCTCTCCTTGAGCAGACAGAACGTGCCACCACTCACCTGGACAAGCCGCGTATGTCTTGCTGTGATTCTTCTCCCCAAGGACGTTTTTCACCGAACATCGAATATCCCAAGGCCCCAGTGACGGTGATGAGATATTAACCCTTCCCTTTTCATTTGCCAACAATAATTTCCCATTCACAGACAGGGAGAAGATGGGGTCTGATCCATTCTTCACAGAGCAGGAGATCTGGAGGTGGCCATTGTGGAGACACGAGACCTCCAGGTCAGGGTCTGATAGTGGAACTAGGAGAGAGAAGGAAATCTGCTGTACAAGGGGTAAAATCTACAGTATGGGCCCAAGAGCTAACACTCTATACCAGTGGTCTGCAGTCTGATCACTTACACAAGTGTGAAACACACACACAATTCTTCTGTACTACACAGATGTTCTAACTTATCGGTCAAAAACCCAGAAATGGTGAAAATTGTTCCTTTATACTGTAGGTCTATGTAATCTCACTCATGGCTTTGGTTTACAAATACTGATGCAAAACACTGACATGTGAAAAGACCTTACAGTCACTGTGTACAGGCACCGGCGGCAGGTACCCAGCTGTGTCTCTGTACCCTATTAGTCTGAGCTGGTCTTTGGCCTGGTCTCTACTCTTGCACTCCTTCTGACTGTTTCCATCTGGTGTGGTCTCAGGGGTCTCTCTTGGCAGTTCTGGTGCTGTATCATCACCTCCAGCCTGTGCACCCCCTGTGGCTCTGGGTTATACTGTCTGAGATCATGGCTCTCCATACCGACTGCTGAACATAACATGGCCGACTTCTCTGGTCTGTTCCTCCTTACAGCTCTGTTCACACACAGCTGATTTCTTATATTGTTCTCGTTATAGAACCCCTTTATAGTGAGGAGCACTCTCAGGAGCACTGCTATAGGGTGTGCTGAGGTTGCAGTCTCTACCGAGCCCTGGAAGCTGGGGGAAGCCCAAAGGTCTGGCTGTCACAAAAAAAAGAAATGAGTATTCTAAATGGCACATGGCAGGTGGGACCCCATTACAGATCCGGATTGCACTGGGGCCCAAGAGATTCAAGTTTCACCTCAGCCTTCGTATATTCTCCCTGTCCAAAGTTCTGTGGGTACTGCAGCCCCTGTGTCCTCATGTAAGTGTGACTGGCCAATCATTCCAGACTTGATCTACTCCCACCTTTCCTATGTCCTGTCTGTGGCTCATGATACTCAGATACCCGCAGGAGGACTTACAGGGAGGATGAAATGTACAACAGCAAGAAGAGCGAACTGGTGGATGAGAAGATCCCACAATGCAGAAGAGGGGAGATAGCGGAGGGGAGATGTGCCATATACGGGAGATAGAGGAGGGGAGATGTGCCGTATACAGGAGATAGAGGAGGGGAGATGTGCCGTATACAGAAGATAGAGGAGGGGAGATGTGCCGTATACAGGAGATAGAGGAGGGTAGACGTGCCGTATACAGGAGATAGAGGAGGGGAGATGTGCCGTATACAGGAGATAGAGGAGGGGAGATAGAGGAGGGGAGATGTGCCATACACGGGAGATAGAGGAGGGGAGATGTGCCGTATACAGGAGATAGAGGAGGGGGAGATGTGCCGTATACGGGAGATAGAGGAGGGGAGATGTGCCGTATACAGGAGATAGAGGAGGGGAGATAGAGGAGGGGAGATGTGCCGTATACAGGAGATAGAGGAGGGGAGATGTGCCGTATACGGGAGATAGCGGAGGGGAGATGTGCCGTATACGGGAGATAGCGGAGGGGAGATGTGCTGTATACAGGAGATAGAGGGGGGGGGGATGTGCATATACGGGAGATAGAGGAGGGGAGATGTGCCATATACGGGAGATAGAGGAGGGGAGATGTGCTGTATACAGGAGATAGAGGAGGGGAGATGTGCCGTATACAGGAGATAGCGGAGGGGAGATGTGCCGTATACAGGAGATAGCGGAGGGGAGATGTGCCGTATACGGGAGATAGAGGAGGGGAGATGTGCTGTATACGGGAGATAGAGGAGGGGAGATGTGCCATATACAGGAGATAGCGGAGGGGAGATGTGCCATATACGGGAGATAGAGGAGGGGAGATAGAGGAGGGGAGATAGAGGAGGGGAGATGTGCCGTATACAGGAGATAGAGGAGGGGAGATGTGCCGTATATAGGAGATAGAGGAGGGGAGATAGAGGAGGGGAGATGTGCCATATACGGGAGATAGAGGAGGGGAGATGTGCCGTATACAGGAGATAGAGGAGGGGAGATGTGCCATATACGGGAGATAGCGGAGGGGAGATGTGCCGTATACGGGAGATAGCGGAGGGGAGATGTGCTGTATACAGGAGATAGAGGGGGGGATGTGCATATACGGGAGATAGAGGAGGGGAGATGTGCCATATACGGGAGATAGAGGAGGGGAGATGTGCTGTATACAGGAGATAGAGGAGGGGAGATGTGCCGTATACAGGAGATAGCGGAGGGGAGATGTGCCGTATACAGGAGATAGCGGAGGGGAGATGTGCCGTATACGGGAGATAGAGGAGGGGAGATGTGCTGTATACGGGAGATAGAGGAGGGGAGATGTGCCATATACAGGAGATAGCGGAGGGGAGATGTGCCATATACGGGAGATAGAGGAGGGGAGATAGAGGAGGGGAGATGTGCCGTATACGGGAGATAGAGGAGGGGAGATGTGCCGTATACAGGAGATAGAGGAGGGGAGATGTGCTGTATACAGGAGATAGAGGAGGGGAGATGTGCCATATACAGGAGATAGCGGAGGGGAGATGTGCCATATACGGGAGATAGAGGAGGGGAGATGTGCCGTATACAGGAGATAGAGGAGGGGAGATGTGCCGTATACAGGAGATAGAGGAGGGGAGATGTGCCGTATACAGGAGATAGAGGAGGGGGAGATGTGCCGTATACGGGAGATAGCGGAGGGGAGATGTGCCGTATACGGGAGATAGAGGAGGGGAGATAGAGGAGAGGAGATGTGCCATATACGGGAGATAGAGGAGGGGAGATGTGCCGTATACAGGAGATAGAGGAGGGGAGATGTGCCGTATACAGAAGATAGAGGAGGGGAGATGTGCCGTATACAGGAGATAGAGGAGGGGAGATGTGCCGTATACAGGAGATAGAGGAGGGTAGACGTGCCGTATACAGGAGATAGAGGAGGGGAGATGTGCCGTATACAGGAGATAGAGGAGGGGAGATAGAGGAGGGGGAGATGTGCCGTATACGGGAGATAGAGGAGGGGAGATGTGCCGTATACAGGAGATAGAGGAGGGGAGATGTGCCGTATACAGGAGATAGAGGAGGGGAGATAGAGGAGGGGAGATGTGCCGTATACAGGAGATAGAGGAGGGGGAGATGTGCCGTATACGGGAGATAGCGGAGGGGAGATGTGCCGTATACGGGAGATAGCGGAGGGGGAGATGTGCCGTATACGGGAGATAGCGGAGGGGAGATGTGCCATACACGGGAGATAGAGGAGGGGGAGATGTGCCGTATACGGGAGATAGAGGAGGGGGAGATGTGCCGTATACAGGAGATAGAGGAGGGGAGATGTGCCGTATACAGGAGATAGAGGAGGGGAGATAGAGGAGGGGAGATGTGCCATACACGGGAGATAGAGGAGGGGGAGATGTGCCGTATACGGGAGATAGAGGAGGGGAGATGTGCCGTATACAGGAGATAGAGGAGGGGAGATGTGCCGTATACAGGAGATAGAGGAGGGGAGATAGAGGAGGGGAGATGTGCCGTATACAGGAGATAGAGGAGGGGAGATGTGCCGTATACGGGAGATAGCGGAGGGGAGATGTGCCGTATACGGGAGATAGCGGAGGGGAGATGTGCTGTATACAGGAGATAGAGGGGGGGGGGGGATGTGCATATACGGGAGATAGAGGAGGGGGAGATGTGCCATATACGGGAGATAGAGGAGGGGAGATGTGCTGTATACAGGAGATAGAGGAGGGGAGATGTGCCGTATACAGGAGATAGCGGAGGGGAGATGTGCCGTATACAGGAGATAGCGGAGGGGAGATGTGCCGTATACGGGAGATAGAGGAGGGGAGATGTGCTGTATACGGGAGATAGAGGAGGGGAGATGTGCCATATACAGGAGATAGCGGAGGGGAGATGTGCCATATACGGGAGATAGAGGAGGGGAGATAGAGGAGGGGAGATAGAGGAGGGGAGATGTGCCGTATACAGGAGATAGAGGAGGGGGAGATGTGCCGTATATAGGAGATAGAGGAGGGGAGATAGAGGAGGGGAGATGTGCCGTATACAGGAGATAGAGGAGGGGAGATGTGCCATATACGGGAGATAGCGGAGGGGAGATGTGCCGTATACGGGAGATAGCGGAGGGGAGATGTGCTGTATACAGGAGATAGAGGGGGGGGATGTGCATATACGGGAGATAGAGGAGGGGAGATGTGCCATATACGGGAGATAGAGGAGGGGAGATGTGCCGTATACAGGAGATAGAGGAGGGGAGATGTGCCATATACGGGAGATAGCGGAGGGGGAGATGTGCCGTATACGGGAGATAGCGGAGGGGAGATGTGCTGTATACAGGAGATAGAGGGGGGGGATGTGCATATACGGGAGATAGAGGAGGGGAGATGTGCCATATACGGGAGATAGAGGAGGGGAGATGTGCTGTATACAGGAGATAGAGGAGGGGGAGATGTGCCGTATACAGGAGATAGCGGAGGGGGAGATGTGCCGTATACAGGAGATAGCGGAGGGGAGATGTGCCGTATACGGGAGATAGAGGAGGGGAGATGTGCTGTATACGGGAGATAGAGGAGGGGAGATGTGCCATATACAGGAGATAGCGGAGGGGAGATGTGCCATATACGGGAGATAGAGGAGGGGAGATAGAGGAGGGGAGATGTGCCGTATACGGGAGATAGAGGAGGGGAGATGTGCCGTATACAGGAGATAGAGGAGGGGAGATGTGCTGTATACAGGAGATAGAGGAGGGGAGATGTGCCATATACAGGAGATAGCGGAGGGGAGATGTGCCATATACGGGAGATAGAGGAGGGGAGATGTGCCGTATACAGGAGATAGAGGAGGGGAGATGTGCCGTATACAGGGAGATAGAGGAGGGGAGATGTGCCGTATACAGGAGATAGAGGAGGGGAGATGTGCCGTATACGGGAGATAGCGGAGGGGAGATAGAGGAGGGAAGATGTGCCGTATACGGGAGATAGCGGAGGGGGAGATGTGCCGTATACGGGAGATAGAGGAGGGGAGATAGAGGAGAGGAGATGTGCCATATACGGGAGATAGAGGAGGGGAGATGTGCCGTATACAGGAGATAGAGGAGGGGGAGATGTGCCGTATACGGGAGATAGCGGAGGGGAGATGTGCTGTATACAGGAGATAGAGGGGGGGGGATGTGCATATACGGGAGATAGAGGAGGGGAGATAGAGGAGGGGGAGATGTGCCATATACAGGAGATAGCGGAGGGGGAGATGTGCCATATACGGGAGATAGAGGAGGGGAGATGTGCCGTATACAGGAGATAGAGGAGGGGAGATGTGCCGTATACAGGAGATAGAGGAGGGGAGATGTACCGTATACGGGAGATAGAGGAGGGGAGATGTGCCATATACAGGAGATAGAGGAGGGGGGAGATCTGCCGTATACGGGAGATAGCGGAGGGGAGATGTGCCGTATATGGGAGATAGAGGAGGGGAGATGTGCCATATACGGGAGATAGAGGAGGGGAGATGTGCCGTATACAGGAGATAGAGGAGGGGAGATGTGCCGTATACGGGAGATAGCGGAGGGGAGATGTGCCGTATACGGGAGATAGCGGAGGGGAGATGTGCTGTATACAGGAGATAGAGGGGGGAGATGTGCATATACGGGAGATAGAGGAGGGGAGATAGAGGAGGGGAGATGTGCCGTATTCGGGAGATAGAGGAGGGGAGATGTGCCGTATAGAGGAGATAGAGGAGGGGAGATGTGCCGTATACGGGAGATAGAGGAGGGGAGATGTGCCGTATACAGGAGATAGAGGAGGGGAGATGTGCTGTATACAGGAGATAGAGGGGGGTAGACGTGCCGTATACAGTATATCAGACAGACGTGTATGTTATTGACTTGGAGACGCCATCTTGGTTAGGTTATACTCATAGCAATTTACAAACAAAATAGAGATGTGTGTGGATAAATCCTGCCTGTGATGGGGTCATGAATAGATGTATGCATAGTGATGTCGTATAGAAGCATGTACAGTATGCAGGGGCGTAACTAGCAAAGACTGGGCCCCATAGAAAATTTTTGACTTGCCTCCCCCTCCACATGACATAGTGTCCCCTTTCCTGGCCCCCACATGGTATAGCTACCCATTTACACACAGTATAATGTCTCATAGTGGCCCCTCCACACAGTATTATGTCCCATAGTGGCCCCTTCATATAGTATAATGTCCCATAGTGGCCCCTCCTTATAGTATAATGTCCCATAGTGGCCCCTTTACACAGTATTATGTCCCATATCGGCCCCTCCACACAGTATAATGTCCCATAGCGGTCTCTTCTTACAGTACAGGGCTATGGGCGAGTACAGTACAGCTAGACTGCCAGGAACGCCCTTCTGACAGTGGGCATGGATTGGTTCCGAAACTAACGGCACAGATATCTCCAGCCCTGGGGCACATAACACGAGAGCTGAATTCAGCACACTGTCGGCTTTCTAGTGGTATATAAAACCGCATTTGCAGGACATGAAAAGTCCTCTTTAAAGAGGAACTCTAAGGAAGCTAGTATATAATCCTGCACAGGGCGACCAATAGCCTCGGTCCAACCCTAGATGTGTCTGCCTTGAAGACATCGCACAGTAGATCTCCGCATTCCCCACATCCTAACAGTATGGCAGAGGGGTCACAGGATTCATGGTCCCCTGGTTAATTTGAGATATGAGGCTTTCACTGATAGTGAGTCACTAATATTATCTGGGCCACTATTACTATTTAGCTCACGTCTATCTGGCACCATTGTTTACAAGGGGAATGTTAAGTCAATACAGAAGAAAAGCACCAGAAAAGATGTCACCTGTGAGTCCAGACCAGACCTGTCACATTAAGGCTAGGTTCACATCTGCACACGGATCTTCGTAGTTCGGGTTCACCATGGAATTCGCATGGTGGAGAGCCAAATCGCTAAAACAGTGGTTACCCACAGATATCTGTGGACCCCATAAACTATAATGGGGTCCATCGGGTGTCCACCGTTTATCTACTGAAACCGACTGAATAAAAAGTCTTCCGTGCAGGACTTCTTTTTTCCCACCGATTTTCGGCAGTTTCTGCAGCAGAGTCTCCTACATGGTTTCTAACAGATCTTACAGGATCGGCACTCACCTGGACATGTCACCTTAGTCTTCCTGGTCTGGTTGTCACTGACATGGTTTCTTACAGAACATGTCACATCCCAAGGTCTCTGTAAAGTTACAGGGACAGTAACCTCGCTGGCGCCCTCCACAGTCCTGGATGAGGTAGATTTCTCCGGCAATAAATGTCCATTTACCATAATGGAAAACCGAGGATCATCCCCAGTGTCCGTCCTGCACAATATGTTCGCTCCACCATCATGGCGACATGAAACATTCAGGAGAGGGGCCGATACCGGGGCTGAGGAAATGGACATTGTGTTAGAAAAGAGAACAAGAGAAAAATGACAAAATATATCAAGAAAGACGTAATCATTATATGAGAGCAGAAGAAGGAGAGAACAGAATGTGTACAGGGGGCAGAGAGTGAGGAGAGAACAGAATGTTCATCAGGAGAGGGAGATGAGCACACTGTTCTCTCCTCACCCTCAGCTACCTCTGCACACACTGTTCTCTCCTTACCCTGAGCTACCTCTGCACACACTGTTCTCTCCTTACCCTCAGCTACCTCTGCACACACTGTTCTCTCCTGACCCTCGGCTACCTCTGCACACACTGTTCTCTCCTTACCCTCAGCTACCTCTGCACACACTGTTCTCTCTTTACCCTCAGCTACCTCTGCACACACTGTTCTCTCCTTACCCTCAGCTACCTCTGCACACACTGTTCTCTCCTTACCCTGAGCTACCTCTGCACACTCTGTTCTCTCCTCACCCTCAGCTACCTCTGCACACACTGTTCTCTCCTTACCCTCAGCTACCTCTGCACACTCTGTTCTCTCCTCACCCTCAGCTACCTCTGCACACACTGTTCTCTCCTTACCCTCAGCTACCTCTGCAGACACTGTTCTCTCCTGACCCTCGGCTACCTCTGCACACACTGTTCTCTCCTTACCCTCAGCTACCTCTGCACACACTGTTCTCTCTTTACCCTCAGCTACCTCTGCACACACTGTTCTCTCCTTACCCTCAGCTACCTCTGCACACACTGTTCTCTCCTTACCCTGAGCTACCTCTGCACACTCTATTCTCTCCTCACCCTCAGCTACCTCTGCACACACTGTTCTCTCCTTACCCTCAGCTACCTCTGCACACTCTGTTCTCTCCTCACCCTCAGCTACCTCTGCACACACTGTTCTCTCCTTACCCTCAGCTACCTCTGCAGACACTGTTCTCTCCTCGGCTACCTCTGCACACAATGTTCTCTCCCCACCCTCGGCTACCTCTGCACACAATGTTCTCTCCTCACCCTCGGCTACCTCTGCACACACTGTTCTCTCCTCACCCTCAGCTACCTCTGCACACACTGTTCTGTCCTCACCCTCAGCTACCTCTGCACACACTGTTCTCTCCTCACCCTCGACTACCTCTGCACACACTGTTCTCTCCTCACCCTCAGCTACCTCTGCACACACTGTTCTCTCCTCACCCTCAGCTACCTCTGCACACACTGTTCTCTCCTTACCCTGAGCTACCTCTGCACACTCTATTCTCTCCTCACCCTCAGCTACCTCTGCACACACTGTTCTCTCCTTACCCTCAGCTACCTCTGCACACTCTGTTCTCTCCTCACCCTCAGCTACCTCTGCACACACTGTTCTCTCCTTACCCTCAGCTACCTCTGCAGACACTGTTCTCTCCTCGGCTACCTCTGCACACAATGTTCTCTCCCCACCCTCGGCTACCTCTGCACACAATGTTCTCTCCTCACCCTCGGCTACCTCTGCACACACTGTTCTCTCCTCACCCTCAGCTACCTCTGCACACACTGTTCTGTCCTCACCCTCAGCTACCTCTGCACACACTGTTCTCTCCTCACCCTCGACTACCTCTGCACACACTGTTCTCTCCTCACCCTCAGCTACCTCTGCACACACTGTTCTCTCCTCACCCTCGGCTACCTCTGCACACACTGTTCTCTCCTCACCCTTGGCTACCTCTGCACACACTGTTCTCTGCTCACGCTCTGCCCCCTCTGCACACACTGTTCTCTCCTCACCCTCGGCTACCTCTGCACACACTGTTCTCTCCTCACCCTCGGCTACCTCTGCACACAATGTTCTCTCTCCTCACCCTCGGCTACCTCTGCACACAATGTTCTCTCCTCACCCTCGATTACCTCTGCACACAATGTTCTCTCCTCACCCTCGGCTACCTCTGCACACACTGTTCTCTCCTCACACTCTGCCCCCTCTGTACACACTGTTCTCTCCTCGGCTACCTCTGCAGACACTGTTCTCTCCTCACCCTCGGCTACATCTCCACACACTGTTCTCTCCTCACCCTCGGCTACCTCTGCACACACTGTTCTCTCCTCACCCTCGGCTACCTCTGCACACACTGTTCTCTCCTCACCCTCGGCTACCTCTGCAGACACTGTTCTCGCCTCACCCTCGGCTACCTCTGCACACAATGTTCTCTCCCTGACCCTCGGCTACCTCTGCACACACTGTTCTCTCCTTACCCTCGGCTACCTCTGCACACACTGTTCTCTCCTTACCCTCGGCTACCTCTGCACACACTGTTCTCTCCCCACCCTCGGCTACCTCTGCACACACTGTTCTCTCCCCACCCTCGGCTACCTCTGCACACAATGTTCTCTCCTCACCCTCGGCCACCTCTGCACACACTGTTCTCTCCTCACCCTCGGCTACCTCTGCACACAATGTTCTCTCCTGACCCTCGGCTACCTCTGCACACACTGTTCTCTCCTTACCCTCGGCTACCTCTGCACACACTGTTCTCTCCTTACCCTCGGCTACCTCTGCACACACTGTTCTCTCCCCACCCTCGGCTACCTCTGCACACACTGTTCTCTCCCCACCCTCGGCTACCTCTGCACACAATGTTCTCTCCTCACCCTCGGCCACCTCTGCTCACACTGTTCTCTCCTCACCCTCGGCTACCTCTGCACACTCTGTTCTCTATTCACGCTCTGCCCCCTCTGGACACACTGTTCTCTCCTCATTGACGGCTACCTCTGCAGACACTGTTCTCTCCTCACACTCGGCTACCTCTGCACACACTGTACTCTCCTTACCCTCACGTATCTCTTCAGACACTGTTCTCTCCTCACCCTCGGCTACCTCTGCACACTGTTCTCTCCCTACCCTTGGCTACCTCTGCACACACAGTTCTCTCCTCACCCTCGGCAACCTCTGCACACACTGTACTCTCCTTACCCTCACGTATCTCTGCAGACACTGTTCTCTCCTCACCCTCGGCTACCTCTGCACACTGTTCTCTCCTCACCCTCAGCTACCTCTGCACACACTGTTCTCTCCCTACCCTCGGCTACCTCTGCACACACTGTTCTCTCCTCACCCTCGGCTACCTCTGCACACACTGTTCTCTCCTTACCCTCAGCTACCTCTGCACACACTGTTCTCTCCTTACCCTCTGCTACCTCTGCACACTCTGTTCTCTCCTCACCCTCAGCTACCTCTGCACACACTGTTCTCTCTCCACCCTCGGCTACCTCTGCACACACTGTTCTCTCCTTACCCTCAGCTACCTCTGCACACACTGTACTCTCCTCGGCTACCTCTGCACACAATGTTCTCTCCCCCACCCTCGGCTACCTCTGCACACAATGTTCCCTCCTCACCCTTGACTACCTCTGCACACACTGTTCTCTCCTCACCCTCAGCTACCTCTGCACACACTGTTCTCTCCTCACCCTCGGCTACCTCTGCACACACTGTTCTCTCCCTCACCCTCGGCTACCTCTGCACACACTGTTCTCTCCTCACCCTCGGCTACCTCTGCACACAATGTTCTCTCCCCACCCTCGGCTACCTCTGCACACAGTTCTCTGCTCACGCTCTGCCCCCTCTGCACACACTGTTCTCTCCTCACCCTCAGCTACCTCTACACACACTGTTCTCTCCTCACCCTTGGCTACCTCTGCACACACTGTTCTCTGCTCACGCTCTGCCCCCTCTGCACACACTGTTCTCTCCTCACCCTCAGCTACCTCTGCACACAATGTTCTCTCCCTCACCCTCGGCTACCTCTGCACACAATGTTCTCTCCTCACCCTCGGCTACCTCTGCACACAATGTTCTCTCCTCACCCTCGGCTACCTCTACACACTGTTCTCTCCTCACACTCTGCCCCCTCTGTACACACTGTTCTCTCCTCGGCTACCTCTGCAGACACTGTTCTCTCCTCACCCTCGGCTACCTCTGCACACACTGTTCTCTCCTCACCCTCGGCTACCTCTGCACACACTGTTCTCTCCCTCACCCTCGGCTACCTCTGCACACACTGTTCTCTCCTCACCCTCAGCTACCTCTGCAGACAATGTTCTCTCCTCACCCTCGGCTACCTCTGCACACACTGTTCTCTCCTTACCCTCAGCTACCTCTGCAGACACTGTTCTCTCCTCAGCTACCTCTGCACACACTGTTCTCTCCTCACCCTCGGCTACCTCTGCACACACTGTTCTCTGCTCACGCTCTGCCCCCTCTGCACACACTGTTCTCTCCTCAACCTCGGCTACCTCTGCATACACTGTTCTCTCCTCACCCTCGGCTACCTCTGCACACAATGTTCTCTCCTCACACTCGGATACCTCTGCACACAATGTTCTCTCCTCACCCTCGGCTACCTCTGCACACAATGTTCTCTCCTCACCCTCGGCTACCTCTGCTCACACTGTTCTCTCCTCACACTCTGCCCCCTCTGTACACACTGTTCTCTCCTCGGCTACATCTGCAGACACTGTTCTCTCCTCACCCTTGGCTACATCTCCACACACTGTTCTCTACTCACCCTCGGCTACCTCTGCACACACTGTTCTCTCCTCACCCTCGGCTACCTCTGCACACACTGTTCTCTCCTCACCCTCGGCTACCTCTGCACACACTGTTCTCTCCTTACCCTTGGCTACCTCTGCACACACTGTTCTCTCCTTACCCTTGGCTACCTCTGCACACACTGTTCTCTCCTCACCCTCGGCTACCTCTGCACACACTGTTCTCTCCTCACCCTCGGCTACCTCTGCACACAATGTTCTTTCCTGACCCTCGGCTACCTCTGCACACACTGTTCTCTCCTCACCCTCGGCTACCTCTGCACACACTGTTCTCTCCTCAGCTACCTCTGCACACACTGTTCTCTCCTCACCCTCGACTACCTCTGCACACACTGTTCTCTCCCCACCCTCGGCTACCTCTGCACACACTGTTCTCTGCTCACGCTCTGCCCCCTCTGCACACACTGTTCTCTCCTCACCCTCGGCTACCTCTGCACACACTGTTCTCTCCCTCACCCTCGGCTACCTCTGCACACAATGTTCTCTCCTCACACTCGGCTACCTCTGCACACAATGTTCTCTCCTCACCCTCGGCTACCTCTGCACACAATGTTCTCTCCTCACCCTCGGCTACCTCTGCTCACACTGTTCTCTCCTCACACTCTGCCCCCTCTGTACACACTGTTCTCTCCTCGGCTACATCTGCAGACACTGTTCTCTCCTCACCCTCGGCTACATCTCCACACACTGTTCTCTACTCACCCTCGGCTACCTCTGCACACACTGTTCTCTCCCTCACCCTCGGCTACCTCTGCACACACTGTTCTCTCCTCACCCTCGGCTACCTCTGCACACACTGTTCTCTCCTCACCCTCGGCTACCTCTGCACACAATGTTCTCTCCTGACCCTCGGCTACCTCTGCACACACTGTTCTCTCCTTACCCTTGGCTACCTCTGCACACACTGTTCTCTCCTCACCCTCGGCTACCTCTGCACACACTGTTCTCTCCTCACCCTCGGCTACCTCTGCACACACTGTTCTCTCCTTACCCTCACGTACCTCTGCAGACACTGTTCTCTCCTCACCCTCGGCTACCTCTGCAGACACTGTTCTATCCTTACCGTCAGCTACCTCTGCACACTCTGTTCTCTGTTCACGCTCTGCCCCCTCTGCACACACTGTTCTCTCCTCACCCTCGGCTACCTCTGCACACTGTTCTCTCCTCACCCTCGGCTACCTCTGCACACTGTTCTCTCCTCACCCTCGGCTACCTCTGCACACACTGTTCTCTCCTCACCCTCGGCTACCTCTGCACACACTGTTCTCTCCTCACCCTCGGCTACCTCTGCACACAATGTTCTCTCCTGACCCTCGGCTACCTCTGCACACACTGTTCTCTCCCTACCCTTGGCTACCTCTGCACACACTGTTTTCTCCTCACCCTCGGCTACCTCTGCACACACTGTTCTCTCCTCACCCTCGGCTACCTCTGCATACACTGTTCTCTCCTTACCCTCACGTACCTCTGCAGACACTGTTCTCTGCTCACCCTCGGCTACCTCTGCACACACTGTTCTCTCCTCATTGACGGCTACCTCTGCAGACACTGTTCTCTCCTCACCCTCGGCTACCTCTGCACACAATGTTCTCAGTGTGCCTGGGGAGTGCTGTGTCTTAGCCTGGCAGCAGGACTACTGTACAGTACTGTACTGAGAAGCTGAAATACTCCCCCTACATGCGATGTGGAGTTCTGCACCTAATGGACCAGGTAGCCATTAGTAAGAGGTTGCTGTGACATGACAAGTGGATTTACAGTCTCACCACAATCTCTCTTTTTTGGGGGCAGTTTATAAATTCTTTGGGCGTCCTGAAGACTCACAGTCAGCAACACTCTTGAGGTGTTATCTTTTGCGTGTGGACTTTTATTAGTATTTGCTATTTCTCTACCAATCAGCAGTGAGAGCGACCACTGACCCTCCCCCGGTGGGGGTATAGATGTCACCTCTGGACACCCCTTAGTCTAATGTATGGGTGGCCCTGGTGGCATCTCGTCTGCCATTATGGTGTATTGAGGGGTTATCTGTGTGAGGTGGTTGTGAGCACAGTGTAGTTAGGGCCGGTGTTAGGGGGAGCAAACTGGGCAATTGCCCAGGGCCCCCATTCCCTGTAGGGCCCCCTGGCAGAGCTTGTAATAATACCTCTGCTTGCATATTATCTCCACTGTCTCCTGCAATGTTTCAGCCTATGAGGAAGCTTGTTAGTCGCTGCTGCCTGCCATAGGCTGTAGTTTGCAGCTGTTGGAGTTATTGCTTGTCAGCAGTTTCTTGCTGGTCAGTGTTCTGCAGCAGGCGCAGGATGGACGAGCATGAAATAAGCAGATGTGGTGACTTTCTGATCTCACTGTGCGCTGCTGCGGGCTCTGTAAATCACAAATATTGGACTGGTACAGTCGCTCCCTGTGTTTGCTGCTTCTATCACTCACAGATGACCAAGTACTCAGCTAACAGCATTGTCACATATAAGGAGCTTGTGGAGACAAATGGCGGTGTTTCCTATATCAGGTTATCTGGCTGCAGAGCTCTGACCTCCGCATGTCCTGTGTACTAGGATCTATCAGCCATGTGGAGGTCCGAGGTCACCGCTGCGTCCATTCTGTGTGTGGGTGAGCAGCGATCAATAGAACATGTTCATCAAATAGATCAATACTATATGAGGGGCCTAAAGGGGTTATGTCACGAAAAATATGTATCCACCATAGGATACAGGGTAAATATCTGATCGTGGGGGTCTGATCGCTGAGAACATAGCCAGGCTCAATGTGGACAGGACTGGTAGTGGACGTTGCTCCATTCACTTCACCAGAGGTAGCCAAAGTATGGCACTGACTGCAGTATGGCCGACCCCCCATTCTTAGGATCGGTGGGTTCTCCGAGCTCAGACCCCAGTGGTCAGGACTGGAGGATATGCAGCATCCCAGAGGCTGCTGCTTTTTATTGTTTGTCTTTGTGCCTCTGGGTTTTGTGTTGGTACGTCCCGTTCTATGTTAAGTGTATTTTTGCACCTTTCCCTCGGCACTATTCCCCCCTGCAGTGTTTAACACCTTGCCTTGGTTTAGCCCTGGCCTATCACAGGTCACTGGGCGGCGTTGTAGAGAGGTCTTATCTACCCGGCGATGGTTGTTCTTCAGTCTAGTGTGTGCAGTTAGCTGGAGAAGGTGTGCAGAGCTGACCTGCCACCAGCCTCAGCACTGAGGGTCAGTGGTCGCCTCACAGCCCCAGGAGGGATATCATCAGCCCCAGGCTCATCTACAGACAGCCCAGAGCAAGGGAGAAGTGCTGTCTGGAATTTGACTTATTCGGTGCCGTGCCAGGAGGAGCAGGAGAGAACCCTGATAGGACGAACTCGTTGGGGCCTAGCACACAGGTAACCAGATCCCTGTCAGGACTCCCTGTAACTCCATCCCCAGTGTACCTGGTTGGGAGAGGCAGAGAGGTGGAGTAGAGAAGACCATACTGTGGAGCCTAAAACATCTCTGGGCGCCCTCCTAGAACCAAGGCTGGGGTTTGGGCACTGCGGGACTACTACCCCCATCTGGAGGCTGCTGTTACCTTCTGTTCTTGTTGCCTAATAAACGGGTGTTTGGTTTACCTGCGCCGCCGACCCCGCCGCGCGGCGGTTTTCCTCTTCCCCCCACACCCCCCCCCCCCGGGGGGGGGGGGGGCCGCGGGGGGAAAAACACCCCCCCCCCCCCCCCGGGGGGCCGCGGCCCCCCCCCCCCCCTTTGCCCCCCCTGGGGGGGGGGGGGGGCGCGCGGGGCGCCCGCCGTCGCCCCACACCCCCCCCCCAACTCCCATCCTCCGGTCTCCTCCATCTGGGTTGCGGCAGATACAAACTTCTAATGGTATAATCCCAGCCATAATAACATGACTGATGTATTGTCAGCCACTAGGATTAGGCAGTACTCGCACCCGTCAGCTGAGCAGAAGCCCCAGAGATCTGATAGATCTGTATTCTATGTGTCCCCCCCCTGTATTATGTGTCCCCTCCTGTATTCTATGTGTCCCCCTGTATTCTATGTGTCCCCCTGTATTCTATGTGTCCTCCTGTATTCTATGTGTCCTCCCCTGTATTCTATGTGTCCCCCCCTGTATTCTATGTGTCCCCCCTGTATTCTATGTGTCCCCCCCTGTATTCTATGTGTCCCCCCCTGTATTCTATGTGTCCCCCCGTTCCCTTGTCCCCCCCCCCCTGTATTCTATGTGTCCCCCCCTGTATTCTATGTGTCCCCCCTGTATTCTATGTGTCCCCCCCTGTATTCTATGTGTCCTATGTGTCCCCTGTATTCTATGTGTCCTCCTGTATTCGTATGTGCCTCCCCTGTATTCTATGTGTCCCCCCTGTATTCTATGTGTCCTCCTGTATTCTATGTGTCCTCCTGTATTCTATGTGTCCTCCTGTATTCTATGTGTCCTCCCCTGTATTCTATGTGTCCCCGCCCCTCCTGTATTCTGTGTGTCCCCCTGTTTTTTGGCCGGGCCCGGGCCCCCCCTATGTGTCCCCCCTGTATTCTATGTGTCCCCCCCTGTATTCTATGTGTCCCCCCCTGTATTCTGTGCCCCTCCTGTATTCTATGTGTGCCCCCCTGTATTCTATGTGTCCCCCCTGTATTCTATGTGTCCTCCTGTATTCTATGTGTCCTCCTGTATTCTATGTGCCCCCCCTGTATTCTATGTGTCCCCCCCTGTATTCTATGTGTCCCCCCCTGTATTCTATGTGTCCCCCCCTGTATTCTATGTGTCCCCCCTGTATTCTATGTGTCCCCCCTGTATTCTATGTGTCCTACCCTGTATTCTATGTGTCCCCCCTGTATTCTGTGTGTCCTCCTGTATTCTATGTGTCCCCCCCTGTATTCTATGTGTCCCCCCCTGTATTCTATGTGTCCTCCCCTGTATTCTATGTGTCCCCCCTGTATTCTGTG